>CAUYPK010067291.1:0-18084 GCA_963574355.1 Loris lydekkerianus | reverse complement strand
AAGCCTTATCCCGGCAACTCTCAACATGAAATTTGGATCCAGAGCAGAATCTCAAGGATGGGTGAGGTGGAGAAGGTAGGGCTGGTGCTGGCCCATGCAGTCAGCAATCTCCCCCCCCCCCCCGCAGCGCTATTGTGTTCTGAGCAAGGATAGCATCACCACCTTGTCAAAGCTGCTCCCAGATCACTGCAATCACTAACTCTGGCAACACCTACTTCGCCAACCAGCCTATCAACTCCCTGGCTCAGAGCGGCTGTTGTGGTCCCACTATCTGCCAGGCAACTGCATCCTCAGTCCTAATTGCTCCCATTACTCTCCAGAGGGTCCTATAGGAGGGAAGAAAGTGTGGAACTAGTGAAAGGAAACCGATCGCGCGCCATCCTCTCAGCCCAGCCTCATGGGAATTCTTATACAACTCCTGCCGGGCAGCCCCTTACAGCAGCTACCAGCCCCACGCACTAGACTTCAGTCTTAACACTCTCCCCTGAGTATCCGGTTCTGAAGTTGAACTGAGACTGGGGTGGGGGTAGGGGCGGGGGCGGGGACGAAAAGTCTCGACCTCTAAAGAGCAAGAAATCAAAAACACCTTGAAGCCAACAAGTACTTGAAAAAAATGTTTCGGTGAAGGCCAACTAACGACCCCCATCCCAAGAAGAATAAAACTACCTTGGGACCAATCCGGTATAAGTCACCATCTGCGTTTTCTCAGCCACAACTGGCTGGAGGTCGTGCTCGATCCCTTTCCCTCACTCTCGTAATCGCTGTTTCCACTCTTCCCCATACCCCCTCCCATCCTCACTTCACCTGGAAGTCTGTGGTGAATGAGCCCCTTTCCGGCTCTCCTAGGCAAGTAGCCAAACAATAGACATTTTCTATAGGTACCTCACCCCTCTTCCCCAAGAAAGGATTAGATTTAGAGGACGCTGCAACGTGCCACTTACCTTATCTCTTTAATGCTTTCTAATTTGCACATGATTTCTTGCTCATCTGCCATGTTTTCACTCTCAATTTCACGTCCCGAGAAATGTACAAATACACCAGCCAAGGGATACAAAAGACACAGAGTGGTTACCTCCTCCCAGCTTGGAGCTTTGAGCCTATGCGGTAGGGACTTAGAGAGGCTGGGAACTGTAGTCCGCAACTCCAGGTCCAGCCAGGCAGCCAGAGGAACTGCCAGACTACAACTCCCAGAAGGCCAAGCGAAACATGCCTGTTTCTCTTCCTCCAGCTGCACTTTAAATCAATTTGTCATAGATAATTATGTCAAAGGTTGTGAGGAGTGCAAGGGAATGGGGATATTCATCTGGCTGTGTGCAGAAAAATGGGGGAAAAAACATACTCCTGAGGGCAACTGGAGAGTTAAGAGGGATACCTATTCAAGCAATTTTGCAGGCCCCTCGTGCCTACCTCCCCACCACCCCTGCCAAAGGTTTTACCTCTCGGTGCTCCTGCAGGGGAATTAGTTTCTGAGTGGGTGAGTGTTGATCTGTTGCCTGGGGACAAGTAGCTTTGCCATTCAAATGGAGATGGAGCAGGAGTGAGAAAGAGGATGGGAGGGAGAGGGCAAACCTAGAGGAAATGCGAGCGGGAAGGAGAACCTCTTGTGTTCCTTCCACCACCCACATAATTCAATAGCTACTTGACTCATACTTTACCAGTCAATGAAGGAAGTACTGAGGGAGTCATGGAGTGAAGCAAAGATAATATGTGTAAAAGCAAATTCTTGCCTATGAGGAGTAGGAGAGACAGAAAAGCTACCCGTTATTACAGTATAGTGTGTAAAACCCATGATGTCCTAATATAGGGATAGGTAAGGTGTAATCTGCAAAGAGAACATGTAAAGAGGTCTCAAAAGTTATAGAATTTGCCAGACCATAGAGAAGAGTGGGCTTTCTGGGAGAAGATGCAACAAGCAGAAAGGAAAGGACAAGTCTCCCACAGGGTCTGGAATATAAAGTTCTTATATGAGGTGTAAGGGTGGGAAAGAGAAGTGGGACATGTAGCATCTAGAAAATGTGGGTTAGAACCAGATTGTGAAGTACCTTGAATGTCAGACTAAGAAATTGGAGTTCATTTCATAGGCACACATTTATCTGATAAGCGTTTATTAATTATTGTGTGCTAAATACTACAGAATTATTTTTTGTGGTTCAAAGAGTGAAAATGATAAGATTGGAGGGATATCTTATGGATGTGACTTTGGAAGCAAAGTGGAGAATAAAAGAGATAAGCACAGATAAAAGGCAGTTACTTAGAAAGCACAGAAAGGCACAGAAAGCTGGACCTTTGGGCTTTGGACAAAAGGAAGATCTGACTCACTCCCAAGCAAACATGAGTCAGAATTCTCTGGTTAATTTTTCCCTTTCTTTTCTTAGCCTTAGTTTCCTTATCTAAAAAAATGGACCCAGTGAGCCCTACATCGAATATTTTGTGAGGACTCAATATGATCACCCCCATGATGGTGCTGAATACAGGACCTCATATTTTGTAGAACCTCCAGAGAAGTTTGCGGAATATGAATCTCAGGCCATTCCTGGATCCAAACTGATTTTGAGTTCTCCAGGGAAAGAACTAAAGCCCTTCTCTTCTTTGGATCTTAGACATAATAACCTTCAGAACCAAGAAATTCTCCGTGGTGTCCAGCCTAACATTTTCTTGATGGTTTTGAAGGTCTCTATCTTATGGTGCCACTTTCTGGCAAATGTGAAATGTAAATGTCATGCTACGGTAACTAGGAAAATGCCAGGAAGGCTATGTTGACTATTGGGATGAAAATGTGTCAAATGGTCTATGAAGCTAGTGTATGACGCCCCATGATCATATTAATGTATGCAGCTATGATTTAACAATAATAATAAAAAAATAAATAAAGACTACTGAGGTGGTTGGTCACAAAGCCTATAAATCCACAGTCAAGAACTACCCCCAGACCTGTCCTATAAGGAAGAGGAGAGGAACATGTTCATGTAAGTGCCTGGCATATACTAGCTACTGTGCTGTGGGCTGAATGTATAATCTATTATTTCATCCACATAGCCACTATAAATGGGACAAGTAGATTTATCCCCTTTTATAAGGAAAAAAAACAAAACTGAATTATATAGGGAAAGCATCTTACACAGCAAGTTACAAAGCTAAAGCCTGAATTCAATATGGACTAGGTTACTTGCAGATTAATGAAAGGACTGTGTATAAAAATATACATATATAATATATATATTACATATATACATATATATTAAAATATATATATATATATATATATAATCACCAAAATTAAAATAGGGTCATGAATGTATATATTTATGTCAAACATAAAGTGCTGTACATGAGTTAATATTGGTTTGGAGAGAAGTGGAAACTGTTTATAGGGATGTATGGAAACACTTTACAAATGGCCTTTGAGGCTTTTAAACTGTCTCTCTTTTTCCACCATCCACTTCCTCTAAGAATTCTTATCTCACACTATGTTCACATGTCTGGAAGGGGATTGTATGTGGCTATCCATCTGTTTAAATTAAATGTGTTAATGGGTTTACAGTATGATCTGGCAGTATTTGGCAAACATATTGTCTTTCAAGCGTCATCAAAGCCTTATCTCACAGGTGTCAAAACTGAAGCAAAGGGAGGCAAAGAACTTATCCAAGGTCATTCAAATTGAATGATGCAGAACCAGGTTTCCTGACTTACAGGGCTGTGCTCTTAGTGTGCACTCACATAACCTTTATCAACCTGCTGATTCTCCCATAGAGTCTGAATACCTCTGTTACTTTTCAGTCAGATAGTGCACTTCAATACAGGGCATCTGCATACCTAATACTCCCAATTCATAGACATTAAAGGAAAATAGCAGTTTATCCAGGAGAGGGGGCCTTGGGAACACCTGAGCTTGAAAGAATATTCATGTTATTTGTAACAATTTAGTTGCTCAATTAAAGAAAAAATAATAAACCTCTTAGCTTCCATGGGTTTTCCTTGGCTCCTTGACCTCTTTAAGAATGAATATCTCACCTGCTCCTTGCTGAGTTGTAAGAAACCAGGCTAGCAATAAGAAGGAGCACGAGAATGAAACCATAGTCTTCTGCCCCTTTTCCTGAAGCAGCACTTAAAATAGTATCTTCAAACTAAGCTGGTGTCTTTTCCATAGTAAGTGTTCAATAACTCCCAATTGATCAGAAGTCTATAATGGCTGAGACAGTATGTATTTAGGAACTTTGTAGCTGAGCTCCTTGATATTTTAGTATTCCAGCATTTTTAGTGACAGACATAAATTCTGACTAGGCCCTTGTTTGCTTGCACATAACTACTTGCTTCCTTCCCAGCATCCCTGATTCTCAAAGTAATTATTAGCTGCTGTCATACTATTCCTTTGTCAAGCAGGAGAAGATAAGTCTAGAATCACAAGAAAAAATTACTAGTTTGTTCTGCAAAAAGAATGAATGCCCTTGAGAAAGTTGCAACTAGCTGCTGGTTACCCAAGGTGTTATCTGAGACTAAAGGGACACAGACTTACCCCTTTGGTTCTAGCTATACTTCCTCTTTTATTCCCCAGCCCCATAAAATGTCGCCACTTTATTTATTTGTTAAGGTGGTTCTGAGAGATCTTGCTGTCCTATCTTCTCACTTTGGCCAAATCAAACAAACCTTTCTCTGTCTCCAAACACTAGTGTCACAGAGTTTGGTGACAGCTGTGCATTAGGTGCAGGAGCTTGAATTTGAGTTTCAAAAACACTTTCAGAGATATCACTGTAATAGAGATCTAAGAAGGAATCAGCTATACGTGATCTTGAGGAAGAATCCTCCAGGCAGAGGGGAATAGCCAATGCAATGACTGTGAAGCAAGAAATTCTTAGCCTATGAATGAATGCAGGCAGGACTCTGGAAAATTAAGGGGAGCAGTAGTAGATTAAAGAGACAGGCAGAAAAAAAAAAAAAACAAGATATTGAGAACCATGGTGATGAGTTTAGATTTTATTCTAATTACATTAGGCAGCCATTGAGTGTCTTAAGCAGAGAAGCAAAATGATCTAGATTTTAGACATTACTCTGATTGCTGTGAGAAGAATAGATGGTACTGAGGCAAGAGTGTAAGCATGAAAATCAATTTAAAAAAACTATTACAGTTGTCCAGGAAAGAGATGATGGTGGTTTGGATTACAGTAGTAATAGTAGATATAAAGAAAAATAGTCTGATTGGAAACATATTATTGAACATGAAACTGATATGATTAGCTCATGGATGGTATGGTGAGGTACAAACAGAGAGATGGGACATCTAAAATGACTCCTAGATTTTTGGCCTGAGCAACCAGGCAGTGTCATTCATGGAGACAGGAAAGACTAAAAGAAAACCATAGGATATTAGAGCTGGGAAGACCCCCACATGAGGCACACAGAAAAACCAAAGACCAGAAAAGATAACTGATCTGCCTGGGTTTGAGAGTTAGAGGCTGAGATAAGTAATCTCATTCTTTACACTTCCCCAGAAAACTTTCATGTTCTCCATTATTTTAACCCTTCAACTGAGGAGGAGAGGTTGGTAATTAAAGCTTTACCTCAGATCCCCCCAGTAGATGGGAGTTGTGGGATATTACTATACAATTTGCATCTGCCTACATGTCTTGTGCTAGGCACTCTCAGGCAATGTTTCAGCTGAGATTCTTACTATTTTTGATGGCTTTATGTCACTGAACTTTCATTCTATTCTTTCTCACTTATCCATTGTCACTGATCTAGATTATCCAAGAACACAGTGCAGGAAACAAAGAAAGAGCTGACAGACGGAGTAGGAGAGCCCTACTTTTTCCCTCTCCAAGTCTATAGACACTAGTTTAAAAAACCCTATTACAAAAGTAGCCTAGTATACATGTGCTGAGTTTTCTTAGTAAACTTTTACCAACTTCCTCCAGAACTCAAGGGAGGAGAAGACACACTGACTTCTGAGTCCCAGACCTTGGATTAAAATCCCAGCTCTGACACTGGCTCCCTGTGTGTTCTTGGGAAAGTCCCTTCCTTTCCTAGTTCTCAGTCTTTCCATCTGTAAAATGATAATAGGATGGAACTCTCTAATGTTCCCTGGAACTTAAAAGAAAATACTAACAAAACAGATGTGCTTTAAAGTTCCATTTTTGTAAGCCCAACAAGATGTGAACCTAGGGCCCTCTCTGGTTTGTTTCCTCTTGTCATCCATCCCCCTCCATGCCCACAGTAGGTGTGAGTCATTTGACCCATTTGCCCTTGTCCCTTCCTATTTATACTGTTTAAAGGATGCAGTGATTTTCTCATTGCCTGAACTTTCTCCTTGTGTGCTTGTTCCCACAGAACTTGTATGCTGACCAGCAGATGCAATAAATCACATGAACAACTGCTTTTCTTGTATATATATTTTAAATAAATACATGCAGGTTTTCTAAATTTGAAAGTGCCATCGTGGACAGTTTCCATAAAGAGGCAGTCTATGGGAGAAGGAGAGCTGCATTCAAGGACTGGCTGCACCACTAACCAGCTGAGTAAGTGCTCCCAGGGCCTCACTTCCCTCATATGAAAACTAACATCATACTGGGTGATGAATTCTGGGGCCTATTCTAATGCGGACATTCTGTATTCTTTTACCAGATATGCTATAAAAATTCATCAACTTATTGGGATCCTTTGCTACCAATCCTTTCCTCATTCATTTTTCATTTACTCAAAATCACTCAACTAGAATGAAACACAGATTTGGGTCCTCTGTCCAGCTTTGCTATTAATTCCTTGTGTGACTTTTTGAAGTTATGTCTCCTTCACTGGGGTTCTGTTATTACATCTCTAACACAAGGAGGTTAGACTATCTGGTCTGGTCCTCTAGTTCTGTCATTTTTGGATTCTATCTTGCTGTGATTAGGTATCCTTCAGGATTGCTAGGCAGCCAAAAGAGCTAAATAATTCTTTATAACCTTTCTGACTCTTTAAATATTCTCTTCCCCACAAACACAGATTCTGATAATGGTTAGAATAATTATGAATATGTTTGCTACTTACTAAATGCTTTCACCTGTATGTTTCATTTTTGCTGCAATGGGTCCTAGCTCTTTTTGGAACATATTGCAGCAGAGCAATAGGCTGACTGCCAGGCTCAGCCTGGGCTTCTGCCAAGGGAGATGATCAAAAGCCATGTTCCAAGGGTGATGTGACACAGAGATGGGGGCTTTTAAGCCACAGCACAGTCCTCACTGTCCTCTTCTCTGAAAGTATTTCTCCTTCTTTAGCTTTTTTTTTTCTTTTTTTTTTCCTTCTCCTGACCCGAAGTAGAAGTAATCTACAAGGTACTGACACCAAATCTTTCTTCTGTTTTCTCCCTCAGGAAATGTACAGCATCCCATTCTCCCTTTTCAATTCTAATCTCTTTGAAAGTGACCAAAACTGTCTAGCTTCAGTGACCTTCCATTTCTAATGGCCTTCTTTATATATCCAGACCGAGGTTTGAGGTTGGATTTGCAAAAGAGCTCAGTCTTTCCAGGTTCCCTTCCAGGGTCCTGCCCTAGCGGCAGGGTCCTTTAAGACCTGTGGAAACACCAGAGATCAACTAGGGAAAATGAATTTAAAAGCGGCGAGAGTCAAAAAGACAGGACATACATAATGGAGTTTTAAAAGTTGGGCACAGGGGTCCACCACGAGCATGTGGGGCTTAAGTGAGTGGCCCTGAGTGCTTGTTCTACCCAGCTTTTATTGAAGGCTATATTCTCATTTAGCCAAGAGAGTAAGCTGAGGAAGTGAACAAAAATGTCAGCAGTTTCTATGAGTAAGCATGTTAGTTCTTATTCTATCTATAATAATTTAAGGATCTAGGCAGCCTTGAGAAATCCGGAACCTGAGAAATCCTTGAGAAAACCGAATCCTCGTGTAGGAATAGACTCCTGTTTGTGGTCACACACACAGATCCCTTGAGGGAGGTTAGACCCCTCCAGCTTCTCTGTGGAGGAGTTGCAGTGGTGTCAACTCTCCTCTGAAGAATCGATGGAAAAAGAATTTTCTCCTTATCTCCACCCAGAGGCATTTCTTTCCATGGTTAGGGTATAAGCCCTCCTGTTTGTATCTCAGGGCTCAAGCTGTTCCCTTGATCTCTGCTCTGAACATTATAAAAATACCCATAGTGGGGTATTTGCTTCTGGAAGGTTGTTGACTGTTGACTGGGCAGGGGTCAGCCTGGTTAATGTTCCTCCCAGGCCTTGCACAAGGCTTCTGCTATAGCCATTGTTCTTCAGAGTGCTTACAGACCCAGCAGGGGTGTTTATAAGCTGTATCCCTTACAGGCTAGGCGTCCATAAAAGCAGAAACTGCCAAGACAAGTCATTCAACTGCCATTTTAAAAGTAAGCTAGCTAAATTGTTTTTATTCCTACTTGTTCAGCCTATTTCTCTGTTTTTCCCCCTTTTTCTGTAGGTGTTTTCCCTTGCCAAGAATGAAGCCTTCAGTCCCCATTTTCTCTGCAGCTCCCTACACATCTTTCCCAGGTGGACATACTTTGGAACTACACATAGGGCCCACCTTCCCCTCATAGAGAATTAAGTAAAAAGAGATTCAGTATAAGAAAACACCTAGCATAATACATGAAATACAGCAGGCATTAAGTAAATGTTAATACCCTTTATCACTCTCTCTACTTTGTCTAATTCTGAGTCATTTTGAGCACCCAAATTTGGAGAGAATTCAGTGAACAGAAACAGGAGCAGAGCATGAAAAACTATAAACAAGTTGTCATGATTTAAGCTTGAGAGGACAATGATAGAGACTTCGTTTAGAGATTTCAAAATGGACAAGGAAACATTTGATGTGAAGGTTGAATCCATTGTCTCCCCTGAGTCCAGGGTAAAAATGGCTTTAATCCCCTTGTATAGACCACATATGATTGCCCAGCTTGACTTCCCCAAATATCTCTTCTTTTCATAGCACAGGTGACAATATGAAGTCAGGTTGTGTGGGGTTCAAGTCTGGTCTTCATTCTTTTTAGCTATTTGACTTATTGGCAAATCACTTCCCCTGTCTGGGTTTTGGTCTTCTCATCTGAAAAATGGAGATGATATTAGTAATTATAACTAACTTCTTAAGGTTGTAATTAAAATTAAATTGGCTTAATATTCAAAAGTGGCTTAAAACAGCATAGTAAGCACTATAGAAGTGTTTGCTATTATTATTAAGATGAATATTCCATCAATAAACTTTCTTATCACCTCCTTGTTTGCCATCCTTGGCAGCCACAGTCCCCTATTAGATAGGTTCCTATCATGCTTTAAATCATCAGGATTGAAAGGAAGGATTGTTCCTATCTTCTTAGAAATGAAATTACCAAATAAATGTATCATTGATATAGCCAGTATGTCATAAAATTGATGATACAACAAATTTTAATATCTGACATTTAAAATACAAAAATCATGTTCCCATTCTAATAAAATGACCATAAATTTACTATACACATTGATTACATGATCTATTATTTATATAAATAAAATAATATCAGATAGGTCCTATATATGGCATGTTAACACATAAAATACATCTCAATTATATCATAAATTAGATAAAAATTAATATGCTGTGTTGAATACTATACAAATGTTTAATTAAAATAGTTTTGTCTTCTTAAAATTTAAATAAGCTTTCAGAGAATGATTTGAATGATTTGGGTTTCTTGGGGGAAAAGCAATTCAAGAAACATCTTGACCTAACATTTTACTTCAACACATATTTATTGAGTACCCTCCCTGTTTTAAATGCTGTTCTAGGGGCTGGAGATCCAGAAAAATAAGAACAGTTCTTGCTTTCAAGATGCTCATAGCCTAATTGGACATAGGACTGTAAATAAACTATTGTGATACAATGTGAGGTGTGTTATAATGAAGGAGTGAATAGCATGGGATCATATAGAAGGAACTAAGGTATTCCACCAGGAGAATCAGAAATGGTTTCCCAAATCAGGATTATCAGAGCTGAGTCTGTCACAGGCATCATTTGAAAACTTGAATCAATTTCCCTGTGGCCAGGCAGAGGCATGCAGTTTCCTAGAGAATATGCCCCTCCAAACCAGGGTTTAGTAGAACCCTAAGATTTTAGAGGGAGAAGGAGCCACTCCTATTCCTGCTTTAACTAGAACTCAACTGGTATCATCTTCATTGTGGGGAGTTTCATGGAAGAGATTTTTCAACATAGTGCTCTGTTGCTTAAAAAAAATAGAGCTGTGATTTATTCCTCCTTGTACATATTTTAAAGATAGGAAAATTGAGGATAAGAGCAAGCATAACTGGTCAAATATCATAAAAATGCAATAAGAAAACAATTGCTGTTAAGACAAACATGCATATCCTTTACGTGTCAAAGACAACTTTTCCAAGGAGTCATTTTAATCTGTAATTTCTCTAGTCCAAATCTAGAAGCCCAGCTTTCCATATATTAATACATGGCTTTGTACAGTTAATTAGCAGTGGAGGACCAGGTCACCCTGGAAGGGGCCAGAATCTGGGACCAGGCATTCCTCCCATCTGCTTTCTACCAGATATTCACATTGGAGTTATGTGATTACTGATGAAACACTCAGACTCTAGGTATAAGGCTGGACTAAAGTACACTAACTTACAAGTCACAGTCCTGGGAGGTAGCTGGATTGTGACATGAATTAGTAGGGGTACCCCAACAGGTATGAGATGCAGAGCAAGAAGAACTTTGAGGGAGTCCATGTTTAGAAGTTCTCAACAGACAGCTGGCTCCAAGATGGTGTGTCAATAGAGAAAAGGGCTCCAGTCCCCAGACTTCAATTAGTCTCAAAGACAGAAGCAATAGAGGAAGGCAGACAGGTTATCCAGTAGAAAGAAAAGTAGGTCTCCATTATAGAGGGCCTGGTGACTTGGGCAGCAAAATAGGCATAAGGAACAAGGCAGGAGCCTAATGATAAGAACTGGGACAAAATGTCAATTATATCCAAATTTATATACAGGTTTAATGACAATTGATATCAACATCCAGAAATATTTTTGGTAGATACAAACAAGATAATTCTAAACTTTATATGGAAAGGGCAAGGAATAAAGTGGGAAGGATTTCATTTTTTACCTGATTTCAACACTTCTTAGATAACTGCAGTAATCAAGACTGTGGTTTGGATGGAGGAATAAACATACAGATCAATGGAACAGAATGGAGAACCCAGAACTCCAAATATGTCCGACAAATTTTTGCAAAGGCAAGTCAATGGAAGAAGAATGATCTTTTCAACAAACGATGCTGTAGCAAATGAATGCCCACTGGCAAAAAAAAAAAATGAATCTCAACCTAAAGACCTTGTACTTTATTTAAAAACTATCTCAAAATAGAAGATGAACTTAAATGTAAAATTTTAAAGTATAAAACTTTTGGAAAAAATACAGGACAAAATATTTAAGAGCCAAGGCTACATAAACAATTCTTAATTTGAAACCAGAATTATAGAAATGGAGAACAGATTAACAGTTACCAGAGATTAAGGAGAATGGTGGTGGGAAGGAAGTGAATATGGCTATTGTGACTATAAAAGGGCATCCATCGTGAGCAATTCTTGTGGTAATGGAAATGTTCTGTATCTTGATTGTATCCATGTCAATATCTTCTCTGTGATACTGTTCTATAGTTCCATAACAGGTTACCATTGAGGGAAATGGCAAAGCTCACGTAAGATTTATCTAAATTATTTTCTTGCAACTGCATGTGAATTTACTATTAAAATGAACATTTTTAATGAAATAAAATATTTATCTTGATAACTTAGGTTTTGGGCATTTCCTTAGAATTGTATTTGCAGCAAATTCCTCTACTCATCTCACTCTATACCTAGCCCTGCACCTTCTCTTCTGTAACTCTAAGGCCCAGCATAGATCAGGTCTTCAGTGAATTAAACACTGCACAGGTGGAAGATAAATAATTTCTCAGATAAGTTATTTCCAATCATACTATGCTCACAGGGAGCAATAGTGTGACTTCTCTCTTCCTCTCCACATTTGTTTCTTTTCCCTGTGGCATTAAAGATCAAATATCATCAGCCAGGTGTCGTGGCTCACACCTTATCCCAGCACTCTGGGAGGACAATGACAGTGGATTGGTTGAGCTCACTAGTTCGAGACCAGCCTGAGCAAGAATGAGACCTCCTCTCTATAAAATAACTGAGCATTGTAGCAGGTGCCTGTAATCCCAGCTACTTGGGAGGCTGAGGCAAGAGGATCGCTTGAGCCCAAGAGTTTGGGTTGCTGTGAGCTATGATGCTACAGCACTCTACTGGGGACAAGAAAGTGAGTCTCAATCTCAAAAAAATAATAATAAAATAAATAAACATCAAGTTTCATCATTATTAAGACCTGTCTAGATTCAGTTTGTGAGCCCAAATATATCAGTGATCATTTACCTTTTTCAGAGCCATGTAGGGGCATTCTCTGCAATGGAAAGGTACCTGGACCAGGTGTTGAAAATCCTAGTAATGTACGTTCACCAACTTATTGGCTGTGGAAGCATGCACAAGTCACTTTACTTCTTGGAATCTCAGTTTCCTCATCTGCTAAATGGGAATAATAATGCCTTCCTGTTGAAAGAGCATTAAAATCTGAGAAATTAAATGTATCTGAAAGATACATGAAAATCAATTTTTATATCTCCCTATCTCTGCAAAATAAAAATATAAGATGGAAGGTAGAAGGTGTCTGAAAATATACTGGTGATTTATTAATATTCCATTTGGTATTGCTGGTGAACTACACTGACACAGTTTTCTATATTGGACCTTGAAGATCATCCAATGGACAATACAAGTTTAGTATAGGACTTCTCTGTAGTCTACAGGCTCAGATTTATTTCCATTTTAAATACTGTATCTTAAAATGTGGAAACATTGACAGTTCCTCAAAGTGTTAAACATAGAGTTATCGTATGGTCTATTAATTACACTCTAGGTATATATCCAAGAGAAATAAAAGCATATGTTTATAAAAAACTAGTATGTGAATTTTTACAGCAGCTTTATTCTTAAGAGGTCATGGTGGAAACAAACTAAATTTCTACCAATTGATGAGAGAATAAACAAAATGTAATCTATCCTCACAATGAAATACTATTTGTCAATAAAAAGGAATGAAGTGCTTATCACATACTAAAACAGATGAACCTTGAAAACATCATGCTAACGAAAGGAGCCAGACAGAAAAATACGACATATTTTGTGATTCTATTCATATGAAATGTACAATAAAGGAAAATCCACAAGGACAGAAAGTAGATCAGTGGTTACCACAGGCTGGGGAGAGGAAAGAATGGAGAATTACTTTTTAATGGACATGAGGTTTCTTTGGGTAGTTATGAAAATGTTCTAGAATTAAACAGTGGTGATGAGTGTACAATGAATATGTACTAAATTATACACTTAAACAATAATTTTACATTTTAAAGGGTGAAATATATGGTATGTGAGTTATATGTCAATAAGAAAAAATGTCAAGTCATGCCATATCTCAGTGACAATGTGTAAACTCTAAGGTCTCAACTTAAGCCCTTTCATGAATGTGCCATTCGGGCCAAATGGACCTTCTTGTTTCCCTTCCCCTCATGATCCCAAACTCTAATAGGCTCAGATATAACATCCCTCAATCTATATCATGCACATGTTCCTTAATATTGTAACTGAATCCACTAATGCCCCGTACCCCTAGTTCATGTCCATCTGTTCATGAGACATTAGCAAGACTTATAATAACCTCTGCCCTCTGAATCCCTCCAGAAGTCAGAATTTATTCACATTTTCAAACTTGTGTTTGGGTTTCCCCTGACAATATCTGATTTAATTTCCCAAACTATTTTCTCCCAAGCATACCCAGGACTCAGTGTTAATGTCATTCCTTAATTCTAACTGGCCTGTTCTTCCCCATGTATGCCCAGTCTACTATTTTCCCACCTTTGGCACTGAGACTATGGTAAATACTGCCAACTTTTACACCCTTTTCCTACCACAGATACCAAGCACTACTAAGGCTCATTATTCTCCATCCTACTTTCCCTCTCTGCTAGCACCCTTACTCTGGAAAGATCTGATGCCTGTACCTGTACACAGGTTTTTGACTGTGTCTTGGATCAGAATCTTCCAGAATCCCTAGTGTTACCTCCCAGCTAATTACTGAGTATTTAATAAGATTCTGAATCCTTGGCTGACTGACCTCTCTACTAGAAAGCTTAACTTACTGATGCCACTTCAGCATTTGAACTCTGGTTCTGGTCCACTAATTGTGCTCTCCTTAGCCAACTTCTGCAAGCAAGACTGTTGCATTCCATCCCACTCCTCACTAGTAGGGTTCTAGGGTTCATCCTGGAGGTTATTATTTCAACTCCCATTTTATAGATAAGTAATCTCAGGCACAAATAGGTGAAGTAAATTTGCTAAAAGCCACTTCTAAATAGCAGAGCCATGATCTATCATATGTATATATTTGCATGTCATGTATCCAAGACAATTACTTGTGTTAAAAGGGGTCTATATCAGAATTCTATTTTTTTGTTTTCATTCAAAATTGTCCCAAGTGTTTTATTTTGCCATTTGTAGAAACATAGCTTCACTTTCACAGGATGATTCATCATTAAATAATAAGTAATCTCCATTGAGTCCATACTATATCCTAGGCATTGTTAACCCACCACATATAATAATTTGCTCATTTCTCACAACAATCCTATTGTTATTCTCATTTTTAAGCTTCAAAATCCCATTCACAGAGAAGCAATGCAACTATCCAAGGTCTAGTTAGTAATTAACATAAATAAGGACAAACTAAGCCAATCTGACTACCAAGATCCTGTGTTACCACTATGTAATACTCTATATGAGTAAGTTAAATAAAATTTTAATTTATTATGTCTGAGTTGTTCAAATCATAGCTTTCTTAGGGATCCAAGAAAATTTTCCTTTATATTGTTTACATTTCAGAAACCTTGCACTCTAGTTTTATTGCCAATTTGTTATAATTACCTTTATCTATCTCAGCCTATGAATTTAATGGTTGAAAGGTAAGTTCAGGAACTCAGTTCACAGTCACGAATTATCTCTGATATGCTTTTTGTGTTCTGCTTGGCTTTTTTTACTGAAGCAATGATGTGGTAGAAAGCAACAAAGTTTCAACAGATGCTTATGGTAAATTCTTTGCCAATTTTAAGGTGATCTAGTAGTAGATGAAAATATTAGAATCTTAATTGTACTCATTCATTTCTCACCTCCTTCCATAAAAAAGAATTTCATGTAGCTTACAGAGGTATACACATTGCAAAAAACAAGAGATAAAATGAAAGAAGAAACAGGGAAATAAAAGCATAAAATAAGATAAATACAGGGGCAGGACTAGAAAATAAAATCTTTACAATAATTGCTAGTGGTAGCCACAAATGTATCTTAGAACTTCTTAGCATTCAAAGTCAGAAGGAAATTACAAAATCAGTCATGCATTTCTTAGGATTCGAATTAATAAGAGAGAAGAGCAAATCAGCATCTCAGTATAACCTTGGTCTTAAAAAAATAGATATTCTAGGTGGCATCAGGAAAATGGCAAGTGTAAACATTCTCATCTCCCTACAGAAAACAAGCAGAAACTGTCAGAATCAACTTAGTCAGACTCTCAAAAAGTCAAAAGTAGAGAGCAACTGAAGAAATGATGAATCAAGAAAAAAGGCAACTTTAAAATGGTTTGAACACTTATGGTATACTTACAGTATTGCCGTTGGAATCTGAATGCTCCAGAACACGAACAACTTGAAATTCTAACAAAAAATTCGAGCAAATTTTGTCTTAAATCCGAACACCCAGCACATTGTTTATGTGTTTTTGTGTGTATGTTTCCCCAGTGCTGGGGCCACCCATATGCTTGATTGTTCACTTCATTGTTGGAAGCAGTAGTAAAAGCATCTCATGTGATTTTCACTGCTAATTTTACGCTTTTTTGCCTTTTTTAAAAAAATATATAAATAATATAAAAAATATATATATACCATGCATATATATATATATATATATATATATATATATATTTATATAATGAAAACTAAATGTATTCACCATGGGTCCTAAAAACTGTAGTGAGAAAAATAAGAGTAAGAGAAAAGATGTGAGAGCTACAATTGAAGTCAATAAATATCTTATTGCTAAGCATGAAAGTGGTACACTGTGTGGCTGATCTCACTACTGTGTTTGGGATGCCTAAATTGACTGCATGATTTTAAAAAATAAAGAAGCTATCAAAGCAGCTTATGTGGTGAAAATGGTTAACACACTGACTTCTAGGAGATCAGAAAGTATGGAAGAGATGGAAAAAACTCTTCTTAGTTTGGATTAATGAAAAACAGCTGGCTGGTCATGTGATTTCTGAGATGATAATTTGTGAGAAAGCCAAGGTCCTCCATGATGATGATTATGCCTGATACTAGTGGTCAAGAGGATGAGTGTAAAGCCAGTAGGGGGTGGTTAGAGAACTTTAAGCAAATTGTATATAAAACCAGCACATTGTGCCCCATGATTGCATTAATGTACACAGCTATAATTTAATAAAAAAAAAGAAAAAGAAAAAAGAAAAGGAATGGAATCCATGGGGTTGAGAGGCTGCCAGTTATAATTTGGAAGCAGCAGAAAAGTTTGTAAAGGAGTTTGAGAAGTTTCTGAACAGTGACAGATGTGCTTCAAACCACGTGTTCAATTGTAATGAAACAGGAATGTACATTTTTAGGTTTATAATCTTTAATTTCATTAATTTACATTTTTATTAAAATATTATTATTATTTAATGTTTTACCTTAAAATACAGTGTACTTGTGATTAAAATCATTTTGTAAATTAGAGTTTATGGGACCCAGGAACAAATTAATCCAGTTCCTATTATTTTATTTTATTTTATTTTTTATTTTTTGGAATTCATCGAGGGTACAAAGAATTAGCTTATACTAATTACATTTGTTAGGAAAAGTCCCTCTTATAATTGTGTCCTACTCCAAAGAGGTGTGCCATACACCATGAACCCCCTGCCTCCCACCTCCTCCCCTCTCCCAGCTCCCTCATTCCCCTACCCTCCACCACGTATTATGTCATCTATTGCCTTCATATTAGAATTGAGTACATTGGATTCTAGCTTCTCCATTCTTGTGATGCTGTACTAAGAATGCATTCCACCTCAATCCAGATTAATATAAAAGATGTAAAGTCTCCATCTCTTTTAAAGGCTGAATAGTATTTCATGGTAAATATATACCACAGATTGTTAATCCATTCCTGGATTTGTGGGCATTTAGGCTATTTCCACATTTTGGCAATTGTAAATTGAACTGCACTGAACAGTCTAGTGCAAATGTTCTTGTGATAGGAAGAATTTTTTTTCTTCTGGGTAGCTGTCCAGTAATGGGGTCAAATGGGATGTCTAATTTGAGTTCTTTGAGGATTCTCCTTCCAAAAAGATTGGATTAGTTTACAGTCCCACCAGCAGTATAAAAGTGTTCCCTTCTAGCCAATACATGCCAGTATCTGCAGCTTTGAGACTTTGTGATGTGGGCCATGTTAGCTGGGGTTATATGATATCTCAGGGTATTTTTGATTTGCATTTCTCTGATGATTATGGATGATGATAATTTTTCATTTGTTTGCTAGGCCTTTGTCTTATTTAGAGAGTAATGTCTCTTGCCAAATGATACATGGGATTATTGGGTCTTGTTAATGAATTTGAGTTCTTTGTAGATCTTAGTTATCAAGCTTTTGCCTGATTCATTATATGCAAATATCTTTTTCCCATTCCGAAGGTTGTCTATTTGCTTTGGTTATCGTCTCCTTAGCTGTTCAGTTTAATTAAGTCCCATTTATTTATGTTTGTTGTTGCTCAATGGCCATAGAAGTCTTTTTTTTTTTTTTTTAATTAAGTCATGTATACATAGATTATGAATACATTTATGCCTTTGTGGGATTCAATGTGTTGATTATTTGTACAAATTGGAGTGCTTACATCCTACTAATTAACATAGCTTTCACCTCATTTACTTAATCACAGTGTTAAGACAGTTGTGTTCAATATTTGATAG
>CAUYPK010067290.1:0-10260 GCA_963574355.1 Loris lydekkerianus | reverse complement strand
CACAATTGTGTTGAAGACATGTTTTTACAATTTAATAAAACTTTTATTTTTTTGTAATACAATATTATGCTTTTCAATTTCAAAACATTGTGGTTGTACAAATGTACTTGGTTACATTGATCACTTTTGTAATGCTGGAGTCAGGACCACAGATGTGCCCATCACTCAAATAGTGTTCATTGCACCCATTAGGTAGGTTTTCATTCAACCCTTCTTCCCCTTCCTCCCTGCTTGATTTTCCCTGAGTTGTACTTTCCTTCTGAAAGTGAACATCATTGTGTTATGTAGAACAACATGCATCCCCAGCACTTCCAATAAATTGCTTTGTCATTCCAACAGTTTACTTGAACTTGGCTGAAAAAAGTGGGGACCACACCAGCCACAGCTAACAAGCTCATAGACTTATCAGACGTGCAACCTTGGACAACACCCCCTCCAATCTATGAAACCAAAATATGCATTTTACCTTGATCCTTAAGTGATCTAGTGCAAGCAATGTCTGAGAAGCTCTGCTCTAAGCAATTGGTATCTAATTCATCTATGCAGATAAACACCTTTTGATTCTTCAACGTAGTTGATTCTGTTATCCACTCCAAATATTTTTATAGGATTTTTAAAAGTTACTTCTTCTCCATTACAGTTCTCTTTTCTGCCTCTTTTCCTTAACTAATCTAGACATTTGTTTCATATTTTCTCTTTCTCTTTCTTTCTGTATCTGATTCTCCAGATACAAGGTTAACTTCAAAATCTATGTTTAGAGAAAAGGCAGATAAGGCCATAATGGATTTGCTTGATCTTGATGCTATAGATAAAGGGATTCATTAAAGGAGGAAAGTGAAAGTAGACATAGCTCATGATGATATGGACCACCTCTGGAACATTCCTCCCCAGTCTGTGAATGAGTGACAGACCAATGCCTGTGCCAAAGAAGATGAGGACAGAAGAAATGTGGGAGACACAGGTGTTGAGTACCTTGGCCTTCTCTTCACCAGAGGCAATGCCCAGGACAGTCCTGAGAATTATAATACAGGAGAAAAGGATAATCAGAAACTCCAAGAAAGTTTTTAGACAAATTAAAATTACTGGGTAAAGTTTATTGAAAGTTATATCAGCACAGGCCAATTTCATGATGTCTTGATGAAGGTAGAAAGCATGGGAAAAAACATGAGAGTGGCAATATGAAAATGAAAAAAGACATACAATGAAAGGTATGATGAGTGCAAAACCCCTCAGAAAAATCCCCACTCCTAACTTTACCACTTGAGTATTGCTGAGAATAGATGCGTACTTCAAAGGATTGTAGATGGCAATGAAGCGATCATAGGCCATGGCAAAGAGGATATCCGATTCTATAGTAGAAATGGAGTGAACAAAGCAGGCTTGCAAGAAGCAACCTGCATGGTTAATTTCCCTGTGATTCACCCACAAGATGCCCATTTCTGTGGGCATAGTGGTCAATGTCCCCATGATGTCTTTGCCTGCCAGCATAGCAAGGAAATAGTACATGGGTTGTTGAAGATTTTGGTCATCCTTGATGAGATAGAGGAGTGCACCATTGCCAAAAAGGATATAGTCATAGACTGCAAGAAAGGGTATGGAGATTCGATGATGAGCTACCTGTAGTCCCGGGAATCCAGTGAGCAAAAAGGGGGCCTCATTAATATTGGTCCACATAGTGTTTCCATAGGTAGAGAACAGTTTTTTTGAGTCTTTGAAGCCAGGAACCCAGAGTCTTCAGTGAGGATATATCACAATAGGCTAATTGCAATCTTCGTACTCAAGGATAATTAATTAGCATGATTAATTTGAATCTGCAACTGTTTTTCTGCAAAATAACAATAGTCATGTTCAGACTGTATTAGAGATGAGAAATGATATTTCTCTAATTGGAGAAAAACATTAAGGTACTAGTTAAATTTTTAATAAATCAAAAGAAAAATTTATATTAATTATTTTAAAACATAAGTTATAATGCTGTATGGGTGCTTAAAAATATTTGCAACACTGTGATTAAAAAAAATAAACATGAGGCTTGGCAGTCATAGCACAGTGGTTACAACGCCAGCCATATACACTGAGGCTGGCGGGTTCTAAACCAGCCTGGGCCAGCTAAGACAACAATGACAAATATCTTTGTTATTATGTGATTTTTGGTCTTCTGGACATATACCTAGTAGAGGAATTGCAAAGTATCTCAAGAATGGAAGAAAGAGTATCCAATGTACTCAGCCCTACTATGAAACCAATTTATAGCTTTCATATGAAAGCTATAACCCAATTATAGTCCAATAATATGGGGAAAGGGGAGAGGGTGAGGAGGGGGTGAGGGAGGGGCGACCACACCTATGGTGATAAGGGAGGGTAATTGGTGGGACCACACCTACGGTGCATCTTACATGTGAAATTTACTAAGTGTAGAATATAAATGGATTAATTAGCACAATAACTGGGAAAATGAGAGAGCTATGTTAACCAGTTTGATGAAAATATTTCAAATTGTATATAAAACCAGCACATTGTACCCCATGAATGCATAAATGTACACAGCTCCGATTTAATTAAAAAAAAAAAAATGACAACTGCAACACAAAATGGTAAGATGGTAGGATGTTGTAGTGGGAGCCTATAGTCCCAGATACTTGGGAGACTGAAACAAGAGAATTGCTTAAGCCCAAGAGTTGGAGGTTGCTGTGAACTGTGATGCCACAGCACTCTACCCATAAAAAAAAAAAAAGCAAAATAAATATGTTCAAATTGGTAATATTCTTGTTTAACTGTATTCTTGCTTTGACTGCTGACTTTTGGAATATCTTTAAATTTGACCTTAGTTTTATATTTCATGATTATGAAACACATAAATACATTTTCTTTTCAGTTAATAAAACCTTTTTTAAATTAAATGTCATTGTTTTATGGAGGACAATGTTTTATGCCATCATTTTCGATTAATAGCTTTGTCATTACAACACCTACCTTTATTCTTACAGTTAGCTACCAGATGTTTTGGCTGCAAACTAATTTCAATCCACAAGCACAGAGACTTGTCAGACATGTGGCCTAAGACCACATCCCTTACCCTACATACTGAATCGCAATTACCATTTTGTCATGATTCCCAGATGATTCATATCTCATCCATCCATGGAAACGGAAACTTTTGATTCCTGGTTGATTCCCTCATTCTTTTCATAGATCTTGTCATTTTCTTTCAAATTGCTCCTTCACCATTCACTGGTTCTCTTTCTGCCTCTTGTACTTTCCAAAATCATTTGACATAATTAGTTACTTAGGTTCATCCTCCGCACCTTTCCTTCAGCATGCCCCTCCTTGCAGAGGTGCTGCAGGTCTGTGACTGGGAGTATTCTCATGTTGCCCCAGCCTAATGATGCCAGTCTTCCCAACTATTTCTTTTTTTTTTTTTTTTAATTTCCACAATCCAAAGATAAGACCCACTTCACCTCCTCTTGTGCAATCTTATTTTACTATAAATTCTGAAGCCTAAAGGGAAGTCTATGGTACTGAACCATCTACTTCATAAGATAGTCTTAGTATCAGAAATGAATAAGAATCAAAACAAATCACAAACAATCTGACTCTTGTCTGAGGTAATGCCCTGATGCTACATCTGTGTCAGATTTATGCTGATTGAGATTGAAATCAACAAAGCCAAGAATCTTGTATGATTATAACACATTGAAATTTTATAGAAGACTAAGTTATGATAATTACTTAATTACATAAATGTTGTTCTACTTCTAGTATTTTTTTATGTTTAAAAGCATAGATGGCAGAACAATGTATAAGGGGAAGAAAAATGCAGATTAGAGAGATTATAACATAATGATATTTTTCTTCAAGGGTTATAATAGCAGAATACCAAAGACATAGGATTCATTTCAAAAGTAATTTAGAATGATAAATCAAACTAGATTGTTAGACCACACAATCTTTGTAAAAATTTTCTGATCACTTCTTTGGAAATTTATCAGATCATTACAAGAATAGGCAATAAAATATTCAATAACAAAAACAACATGCTTTTATTTCTTTCTTTTTTCTTTTTCTTTTATTTTTTACTATTTTACAAGATGGAAAATGAGCTTACATATCCCTCTACCATTAGGTTTGGGTGATTAAAATTAAAACAGGGAAGTCTAATGTAGCCATGAGAATATAAAAGTTAGACTTTTTCTGAGAATTTTTGGTATAAAAAGGAAACACAGGAAAATTCTACCTAGGACTGAGAGGCTTTTGATATTTTTTGATATTTTGATATTGCTTAGAAGCAACTGTGTAGGTCTTCTAGAAGCACAAGATACTGTCATAAAACTGAGGCCCACTGTAGCCAATTTCATCAGAAATGGAATCATAGTGCATGCATCCTCCCACGGCTACATTATATGGCAAAATTCCTTGAAGGCAGCTTGACTATTTATTGAAAAGTGTAAGGAAAATTATATCTGAAGCATAAGAACTAGGTTATTTGGATCAAGGTCTGGCAGAGATTGCTGAGAAATTGTTAGGCAGCTCTCGATTCAATTCAGTACCTGCATTTTCTCTAGTGATTACCTACCATTGCTAGTGTCCTTACTTATTGATATGTGACGATTGTTCTTTCAAGGGTGTCTTATACATGAAAGTATAAGCAACCTGTAGAAGCACTGTTTCTTACTATCATCTTTGACTTAAAGGTCACTATTTTGTCTAAGCACAGTATTAGTGATTACATACCACATGACTGCCACTGTGTTTGATTGCTGAGAAAACCATTTAATAAACACAGTCTGTCCTAAAGAAGCTCTCAATGTAGAGATAAAGCTTTTAATTGGGCTTAATTTTCTCTTTACAGTTTTATGCTATATATTGCCCAGTGTCTCAATAAGATCCACAATGCTAAAAATAACCTTAAATCTGAGCCTTGCATCTGGCCTCATTCTAGATGTTCTATCTACATGATTTTCACATGATCATATTTTTCTATATGCACAAGGATCCTAGACTTGTAAGGACACTCTCCCTAATACACACACTCTCTCTCACACACACTCATATGTTCACCAAAATGGCCCATCATGCTCATTCTGAAAAATTAACACGACTGAACAGACATGGGGTAGTGAAAGAGACAGAGGAAACATGGATGTATGAAGAAAATATAAATAGGAAAAGATCTGGATTCAAGAAAAACATGTGTCTGGTCAATCTTTCACTCAGTCTAAATAAACAAGTGAATAAATAAGACAAATGTGATTCCTCTATCCCCAATTTTTTCATTTTATAAATTCCCTTCTTCCCCTCAGACTAGGATGGTGCTAGAGTGACAGGACAGATATCAGAGTTTTTTCTAGTGAGTCCTAATGACAACTACCAATGACTCTGCTGAAAGAAGTTCTTTGAACACATGCGTGCATGTGCATACAGAGATATACTTGTGACGATCTACTATTTGGACCTAATAAAAAGCTATAAACATCTACCTAGAGCAGCGGTTCTCAACTTGAGGGTCATGACCCACAAGAGCTATACTAAAGGGCCATAGCATTAGGAAGGTTGAGAACCACTGACCTAGAGAAATTAATAAGAATATACAATGTCATGTATGTGTATTATTCAGCACATTCAGAATTATTCTTAGGCCAATTTCAGACTCCCAAATTAGAAATTTCAAGTCTACCACACTTTCTTTGATATACTTCTTCTTATGAAGGAATAAAATAATCTGTGTTGTAATGTTTCTCACCTCAGCTGGATCTTCACCTCCAGGCAGACCTCTACAAACATCCTTATGCTGTTTTGACTGAATCTCCCATCACGAGGGAGAGGAGCTACTTCATATTTCTGCTCCTGGCACTCGCCCACTCACACTCTTGTTGCTGGAGGAGGGACCTATTCTGCCCCTCTGGAGAACTCCGTGCAGGTGAGTCCCTTATTTCTGCTCCCCATAGAACTTTATTTAAAATCTCATGTGTATGAAAGTCAACTCTCCAAGGTTGAACCTTTCCAGACTCTCAGGAGACCCCTTGATATCTCCTCCCTCTCTCCTCTACCCTGGTGGAGCTCGGACACTGAATTGATGTCCTTAAGACTTTCAGATGTTTCCCTAAGGATGAGTGTGGACAACTGAAATGTCAAATGCCAGCTGATTCAGGAATGCTATGGCTTGGTTATGCAAGACACAGATGCTGAACATCAGCTTTTACAAAACCCATTCATGTCCTTCCCTTTATTTATCTCAAAGATCAATGTATATCATGTATCCTCAATGGTCACATGTGCCATTGCTGGTCCTGGTACTTATGAATTCAGATTGTATTCTTGTATTTTCTGTGATTTGGAAAAATCACTTCTAATCCACAGGAAACTCCATGGATCTATGAACACACATGTATATGAAGACATCCAACTATACACCTTAAAATTACATTATGTTTCGATCATTGACCATTTTGTACCTTCTACACGATGAGAAATGTGTTCTTTTTATTCACAACATATAAACATCCTGTGTAATATGAATAAAATTTACCATAAATTTTAATAGCACTATAACTACTGCATAGATGGAAACACACTAAGGAGAGACCATAAAAAATATCTTTGGGGTCACAGAAAATGGCCCACCAAAATATTTAACCTGAGAATCAAGCAATTAGAATGATAAGAAATATGGTAGTTGGAGGTAATATAGAGTTAAACTCCATTAAGGAAGAACAAGTTACACCGTCTACGGGGTAAGGAAAGTATAAAAAATTCAAATACAAAGAATTCTAGTAAAGCTAGAAAAATAAAAGATAAGGTGAAATAGACAGAAAGTATATCTGAGGTAAAAAGTTTTAATTGTGAGGGTCTTACAAATACTATAAGGCGTTTGAACTTTATCCTACAAATGATTGAGTATAAAGTGAGGTCATGATCAGCTAATCAATTGTTTATTTTGATTAAAGAATGAAAAATGTACCAGAAGAGTAAATGAGGAGGGTGTACAAAACAATTGCTATTATTTAATCAAGTGAGAAATATTTGGTGTAGATGTGAAGGCCTGTTGCAATAAGGTTGGATAGAAGTAGATGGAAGAGAGAGTCCATGAGTTGGAAAGAAGAGAACTTGGTAATTGACTAAAATGTTTCCTTAAGGAGAGAGAATAACAAAACATGACCTATACCTTTATTTTTCGTACTATGTCACCCTCAATAGAGTACTCTGACATCACAGCTTATAGCAACTTCAAACTCTTGGGCTTAAGCGATTCATTTGCTTCAGCCTCCCAAGTAGCTGGGACTACAGGCACCCACCACAATGCCTATTAATGACCTACACATTCCAATTTTATGTTGGTGGTGAGCTCTACAGGAATTACAGAAAGAGCACAACTTTATTAATTATAAATGGTTATGTGTTGATTGGTTCTTCTGCACTAAGTATTGTTCTACATACTGTATTTCAAGTAAAGGAGAAGAATCAGCTCAGTTTTAGACATTCTGTGCCTGTAAGCAATCAGGCAGATATGTCACATAGGTGGCTGTATATGGGTTCCTTGAGTTTAGAGAAGTACTCTAAGCAGAAGAGACTTGACAATAATCAGTAATACAATTACATTAGATTATAAACTTTACTTCATATTACTAGAATTATTCTTAACAGCATGGGCTATGGAGCCAGTCTCCCTGACTGTGAAATCTAAGTCAAATTCTCACAGACTTTATGTCTGTATATACTCAGCACTGCAGTTCCTTGTTTGTGAAATGGGGGTGACAGGAGTTCTTTAAAACATTACTGTTGACTAAATAGCTCTAAGAACAATGGTAAAAATTATATAATTAATATATGTAAGTGGAAACATAAGTGTGAAAAAATTAAGAACACAGAGGGGGCGGAGACAAGATGGCTGACTGAAGCCAGCTTTCCATAGAGGCTCCCATCCAGCAGGAAAGTTAAAGGACAGAAATTTAGCAAGTAACCTGGTGGATTAGAGCTGCACCAAGAGAGAAGGTTGAAAAACACACATCAACCCTGCTGAGGCGAGCTACAAACCCAAGAATACAAAAAAAAGGTACAAAATCTATTACCAAGTGGACAGGAGTCCCCTCCCAAATGAGAATGGCTCAAAGTACCCCATAAACAAATGAGCAGAGTTCAAAAGTCCTCCCATTATACTCAACAGGAGAGACCCTCTAAAAACTGGACCTCTTCCCCTACTAGGGTAGCATGGACGCTCTCCTGCCAGGCATAAAATTGTGTAAAACTGTATATATTCTCTACCTGCAATTATGAGCTCCCAGCACTCCCCTCCACTCTCACTCTGAGGTCTGCAGGCCTGTCCCCTAGGAGTCCAGATTCATGGGTGTCTTCTCAAGAGGTGCAGACAGGGCCTGGACTGCAGCTAGTCAGTGCTGATTCTGCAGCATAGTAGTGAGAAGAGGACGGTCAGCTGAGAGGGAACCACACAGGAGCGGTGGTGCCCTGAGATGCAGAGCAGCAGCTGTTTTTGGTAACAATAGGGCTCACCCCTGGATATTTTGGAGTTACAACCCTTGTCTCTCTGGGCAACCAGAGGAGGCTGGACATATTCTCAAGTGGCAAATATTGGCAGAAAATATCTCGGATGGAAACGAAGGCCCTGTGAGTAAAGAGATTTCCTGAGGAAGTACTGGCCTGGGTGGAGCGCAGAGACTAAAAAATGCATGTGCAGAGGCAGCTGATTCCCAGTGCTGGGCTGACCAAGAGGATCACTTTACTGAGCCTAAGATGCACCCACCCCCCCAGGGGATCATCAGCCTAAACAAAAAAGGGTAATCATGCTGGAAATGACAGGTAACCATACTGCAAATACAAACTACAGCTGAGACTGGACAGCGGCACAGACAGGGCCATAGGTACAGGTTCTGTGAACTCAAAACAGTTTTTCTTCTGCAGGGGAATATAGCAGGAACAAAAACAAATTCCGCAAAGTTGTTCTGTTCTGTCTTTAAAATCAATCAGGGGCAGGGCGGGAACAGAGTGAACAGCCTCAGCCTACATTAAACACACCAGGTTGTAAGGGCTCATCTCCCCCTGCCAGAGAGTGGCCTGGCTGAGGAGACAAGCATCTCCTTGTGATTCAGGCAGGTACAACCCCCTGGAGTATCTGCTTATTGGAGGCAACTGGGTCACAGCCCTGTGGGGTTATCAGTGACTGGGTGTGACAGGTGCAAGGTGGGGGAGGAGGTATCAACCTTCCCAGACAAATCTATTTGCTGTGTGGGTCCTCCTGAACGCACAAAGCATCAGAGCAATTCATATTTGAGTTGTCAGAAGACCCCTGCAATCTGGTTGCCAGAGACCTCTTAAACGCTTCCACCTGACAAAGGTACTGACTGAGACAATTGATTTGAACGTTTTGAACTGAGCCAATCACCTGAGGACTATTCAAGTGGTACTCTGGGTGTATGGTTGTAGGAGGGTTTGATTTTCCTTTTCCAAATGTTGCCTTTGGGGGGCAGGGTGACTTAATTGCTGGTATTTCTCCACAAGTGACACTTCAACCCGGAGTAGCTGTCTCACTAGAGTTGGACAGAGACCAGTTAAAATGAGACAGAGCCACTTAGCCCCACCACACCAAGTAGGTCCTCAGTTTCTCAGGATGTAGCACTTTATGGGTCCTTGGCAAAGCTCCAGGGGTAAAGGTACAGATGCCAGTCTTAGCTTTTGGACAATGGGCTGGTTAATCACTACTCCTAGAGCCCCAAACCCAACATTTCTTTATCCACTCAACTGGTCAAATGGTGTAAAATAATCATGGGGCGGAATCAGCAAAAAAACTCTGGTACCATGAATAACCAGAGTAGATCAAACACCCCCACCAAAAAAAAAAAAAAAAAAAAAAAAAAAAAAGGCAGGTGTAACTGAAGATCCCATTCATAAACAGATGGCTGAGATGTTAGAAATCGAATTCAGAATTTGGATCACAAACAAGATTAATAGAATGAAGGAAAAGTTGGAATTAGAAATTACAGAAGAAATTCAAAAGTTGTCTCAAGAACTCAACGAATTTAAAGCCAAAACCATAAAAAATTTTGACACATTGAAGCAAGAATTTGAGCCCTCAAAGCTCTGAAAAATACAGTAGAATCCCTCAGTAACAGAGTGGAGCAAGCAGAAGAAACGATTTCTGACATTAAAGACAAAGCTTTTGAAAACTCCCAAACTCTCAAAGAGGAAGAGAAATGGAGAACAAAGGTGGATAATTTTCTCAGAGAGCTCTGGGATAATTCAAAGAAGGCT
>CAUYPK010067288.1:0-18964 GCA_963574355.1 Loris lydekkerianus | reverse complement strand
ATTCTGGTACAGATGTCTTTGTTATATTGTGACTTTTGGTCTTCTGGGTATAAACCTAGTAGAGGAATTATAGGATCGAATGGCAAGTCTACTTTTAGATCTCTAAGTATTCTCCAAACATCCTTCCAGAAGGGACGTATTAGTGGGCATTCCCACCAGCAGTGTAGAAGTGTGCCCTTTCCTCCACATCCACGCCAAAATTTCTGGTTTGGGGATTTTGTTATGAGAGCTACTCTTACTGGGGTTAGGTGATATCTGAAAGTAGTTTTGATTTGCATTTCTCTGATGATTAAGGATGATGAGCTTTTTTTCATGTGTTTGTAGATTTTGCGTCTGTCTTCTTTAGAGAAGTTTCTCTTTAAGTCCCTTATCCACCCTGAAATGGGGTCACTTTTTTTTTTTTTTTGAGACAGAGTCTTGCTTTGTTGTCTTTGGTAGAGTGCCATGGTGTCATAGCTCATAGAAACCTCAAATAAACTCCTTGTCGTTGTTGCAGGCCTGGGCTGGGTTCAAACCCGACAGCTCCAGTGTACGTGGTTGGCGCTCTAGCTGCTGAGCTACAGGTGCTGAGCTGAAACAGGCTTTTTTAAGAATGAGTAACACCTAAGGAGCATATGACAAGGGTACAAGTCAAATCTGTCAAGTGTAAAACATAAATGTCTTAGCACAATAATCAAGTAAATGAGGTGAAAGCTATGTTGATTGGTTTGATCTAACCACGTCAGATTGTATAAAAAAAACAACACATTGTACCCCACATATACATAAATATATTCATGATCTATGTGTATTTGACTTTATAATAAAAAAAAAAGAATAGGTAACACTTGGAGAGCGGAGTGGGGAAGAAGTTCTTTGCAGATGAAGTGATGGCCTTTAAAGAAGGCCAGGGACAGGACCAAGTGCATTTTGGAGGCCTGACACCTGACCTCCTGACACAGGGAGTCATGCATCCTGTGTGCTGGCTTAGTAAAGTCTGTGTCCAGGCAGGATGTGGAATAAGGATGTCTTCCTTCAAGGGTGTGGAAGGGATGCTGCCTAACATTGGCTATGGTGCTTGACACAAGCACAGGTGTGCGTGTGTGCGTACGCACATGTACCATGTCTGCCAAATGTCTGCACCTGGGCAGCATGCCTCAAGCAGGTCCCTAGCCCCTCATCCCTTCCTCTCACAGACCTGTGCACACCTGTATGAGGCAAGGCAGCGAGTGGACCAGATCCTGGAGACACGGGACGTGATTGGTCGCTGCTTCGTGCTGAGCCAGGACCTGGCCATCCACGACGAGTTGGATGGTGGAGAATGGAAGTTCTGTGAGGGGCGCCCCCAAGGCCATGAACAATTTGGATTCTGCCAGCAGGGCACAGCTGCCACCTTCTCCCCTGACAACCACTACCTTCTCTTTGGGGCCCCAGGCACCTACAATTGGAAGGGTGAGTCACTCCTCAAGGAGGGGAGAAGGGAACTAAAACCTCCTCCTTCCGCAGAGACAGGGTTGGGGCAGCACATGGCCAAGCACAACCACACGTTCACTGCTGTATAGCCTGGGGGCACTGCCATGCCCTCCACCTCCATTGCGCTAGCACACACATGAATGGCGGTATGCCCTCTCCCTTGCATGGCAAGTGTCCCTCAACATGCTGGGATGAGCCCCTATGCACGCTGGTCTGGCCCACCCAGCTAGGCCTGCATGCTCCAGCACACCAGCTCACACCTCATCACTGCCATTTCCATCTTTGCACGGTGCTGCTGGCTGAGCCAACTTCTGGTGAGTGTGATGTCAAGTCTGGGAGGCCCTGGGAAGCTTAGGCCGGGGAAGGGGTAGAGGTAGCTCTGGAAAGGAGGGAAGGGACTTCCCTCTGTGCCTGTGTAATTCAGTGTCTGATCTGAGGGGTGCTCCTTGCTCCCAGCCGTGGGCACTAACAGGACTGTCCTTGCAGGCACAGCCAGGGTGGAGCTCTGTGTGCAGAGCTCAGCGGACCTGGCACACCTGGACGACGGGCCCTACGAGGCGGGGGGTGAGAAGGAGCAGGACCCCCGTCTCATCCCAGTCCCTGCCAACAGCTACTTTGGTAGGGACCCCTCCCTGGCCCAGAGCTGCTCTAACCCTGTGCTCCTCTCTCTCGTCCTCCCTCTCCACACTCCCGTCCTTCTGTCTCTGTCGGTCTCTCACCCTTCTCTTTCTGCCTCTCTGTCTCTGACTCCTATCTCTCTGGTCTCTCTGTCTTTCTCATTTTCTTTTTTTACCTTTTCCTCTGTCACCTTCTCCTTCTGGCCTTTCTGTCTCTCTACTCTGTGGTCCCCCCTCTGGATGTCCCTTCCCTGGTGTGTCCCTCCACCTCCCCTCCCCGCACAGGGTTGCTTTTTGTGACCAACATTGATAGCTCAGACCCTGACCAGCTGGTGTATAAAACTTTGGACCCTGCCGACCGGCTTCCAGGACCAGCCAGAGACTTGGCCCTGAATAGCTACTTAGGTTTGTAAGCTCCCACCTCCTGGGCCCGGGGGGATGGCCCTGGCCTCTCCCCTCCCCCAGGGAATGCATCCTTTCCTGCCCTGTAGTCCTTGGCCTCTAACATGCACCCAGGGAATTACACATTGGGCCCAAATTAGAGAAGACCAGAGTCTAGTGACCAGGCCTGACAAGAGGAGGCAAGGGTGATAGACTCAGGGCTGTGAGTGGGGAGTCTCCATGGGGGAAGATCCAGGTGGAGTGAGGGGGCCCGGGATGAGGCTATTCTGGGAAGGAGGGTCCTGACTTCTGGGGGGACTTTCCCTGAGGGATGGATGAGGGCACATGCTGGAGAAAGGTCTGGTGTTGGTAAGTCCCTCTTGCTGTCTCACCTGCACCCCTCTGCAGAGGAGGGAACAAAACCTGGGAGATGTTTGGGTGAAGAGAGCTCTTCCTTACTCCCTTTGTCTCCTCTCATCCACGTGAAGATTCTTCTCCCTGCCAGGATGGTGGGAGAGGGGACAAAGAGGGTGCATTGGATGGAATTGGGGCTTCTTAGGGTATGTAGACGGGAGAGGGACCAGCCACTCCTCTAAGTCACTGGGTATGGGCGTGGGGGGCCTTGGCTCAGCTCCTGCCCAGCCTCCTGGCCTTCTCGGTCATGGCCTTCTTCTCTCCAGCCCAGTCCCTGAGGCTGACCTCACTTATGCCAAACTTGTCTCTGGCCTGGTGGTGTGGGGGGTGCTGATGACTTGTGAGCACCTTCTCCTTTTGGCTCTGGGCCTGTAGCCGTGGGGGGAGCTATAGCACATCCTGGCTTCTGAGTCTTACAGGATACTTACTGGTAAGTCACCCTCCCACCTAGGTTTCTCCATCGACTCTGGGAAGGGTCTGGTGCGTGCAGAAGAGCTGAGCTTTGTGGCAGGGGCCCCCCGTGCCAACCACAAGGGTGCTGTGGTCATTCTGCGCAAGGACAGTGCCAGTCGCCTGGTGCCTGAAGTTGTGCTGTCTGGGGAGCGCCTGACCTCTGGCTTTGGCTACTCTCTGGCTGTGGCCGATCTCAACAACGATGGGTGAGTGGGCATGGGGGAGTGCAGCCTGGGATGGGGGCTGGGTCCAGGAGCTAGGGGGTGACCTCTGGCATCTCCTTCTGGCTCTTCGGCCAGGGAGGACCCTGCTCTGACTGTCTCTCTCTCTCCATAGCTGGCCAGACCTGATAGTGGGTGCCCCCTACTTCTTTGAACGCCAAGAAGAGCTGGGGGGTGCTGTATATGTGTACCTGAACCAGGGCGGTCACTGGGCTGGGATCTCCCCTCTCCGGCTCTGTGGCTCGCCCGACTCAATGTTTGGGATCAGCCTAGCTGTCCTGGGGGACCTCAACCAAGATGGCTTCTCAGGTGTGGCTGGGAATTGGAAAGGCTCAGTGGAGGGAGGGAGCAGGGCAGGGATGGTCTTCAGAAGGCTCAGGGAGAGCAGGAGCCTGGAAGGAGCTTACCTCTGAGCTTTACCATTTCCTAGCTTCCTGACCTTGGACAGGTTGTGTTACCTTTTTGAGCTAGCAACCTTTGGGGAGGAGCTGAGAGAATTAAACAGGATGTTTGTAAGGTGCCTGGATTTAGTATCTTTTCAATAAAATAGGACTGAGTGACTGAGGGAAAGTTGAGAGCTGCCATCCCCAGCCAGTGATTGCCTTTTCCCCATGCCCTGCAGATATTGCTGTGGGTGCTCCCTTTGATGGGGATGGGAAGGTCTTTATCTACCATGGGAGCAGCCTGGGGGTTGTCACCAAGCCTTCACAGGTGAGGGGAGTCGTGGGGCTGGGGGATGGGTGTGGTGGAACGGGGGCAGGCAGAGGCTGGGGAGGCTGAGAGCTGGTCCCACAGGTGCTGGAGGGTGAGGCCGTGGGCATCCGGAGCTTTGGCTACTCACTCTCAGGTGGTCTGGATGTCGATGGGAACCATTATCCCGACCTGCTGGTGGGCTCTCTGGCAGACACCGCTGTGCTCTTCAGGTGAGTTCCTCCCACTTCTCTGCCTTCTCCTCTGGAGGCGAGGCCATGACCCCGCCTGTGACTCTGACCCTACTCCAGTGCCAAATCTGACGCTGAAGTGTTTCCCAGGCTCACATTCTCATGTTTCTTTTGCCCTTGGCCCCCACTTCCCCAGAGCCAGACCTGTCCTCCATGTCTCCCATGAGGTCTTCATTGCTCCACGAGCCATTGACCTAGAGCAGCCCAACTGCGCTGGTAGCCACTCGGTCTGGTGAGATGGGATCTGAGGGGTGGGCGGGTGAAGTGCTCTGGCCTGCTCCCCGCATCTGGGTTCTCCCTTTCTTTCCCCAGGGTGCTGGAGGCTGGGGCTGTGTTGGGAGTGGGTGGGGTGGGGTTTGGGGCCTTGGCCCATCCCTCTTCTGACTTACTCAGGAGCCACCCTTTGACCCATAGTGTGGACCTAAGGATCTGTTTCAGTTACATTGCGACCCCCAGCAGCTACAGCCCTATTGTGGGTGAGTGAGGTCCTCTACCCACTGCTCACCCCATTGGGTTTCCAGGACGTGTCCCTCCAAAGTGGAGAGAAGAAAACTTTGGGGATAGGGTCAGCTGGGGCAGTTCCGCAGCTCACTGGCTCCCCTCCTCTCCCAACATGTTCCAGCCCTGGATTATGTGTTAGACGGGGACACAGACCGGAGGCTCCGGGGCCAGGTCCCCCGTGTGACCTTCCTGAGCCGTAGCCCAAATGACCCCAAGCATCAGGCCTCAGGCACCGTGTGGCTAAAGCACCAGCATGACAGAGCCTGTGGAGACACCATGTTCCAGCTACAGGTGGACCCTGACACCTTGGTCTCTGAGGGTCATTGTCATGGCGTAATCTCTGTTCCTTGATTCCTTGTAGCTTCTTCTTCCCCATCATACTTGTGGCTCATTTGAAGATCTAGACCAGTGTTTTCCAACCTTTTTTTTTTACCTTACAACTTCTCTGGAAATTAATTTAACGATGTTTAAAATTTTTGAGGCACACCAAAGATCCTCTCATGGCACACTAGTGTGCTGTGGTACCCTGGTTGAAAGTCACTGCTCTAGACTTTTGGAAAGCCTCTCTTCCGAGCTCACCTCCTCCTCACCCGCTGCCCTCTTGCATCTCCTGTGAGGTTCTGCACTCTTTGGAGGTGGAGATGGCAACTCCCATCGTCACAGCTGCTCCTCAAAGCCCCAGTTCCTTGGCCTCCTCCTTTTCCTACCCCAGTCTTTCTCCTTCTTGATTGCTCAGTTCTCCTTCTCTCCTTAACCTCCCTAAGCTTTCTTCCATGTTCCAGAATCAGTTCTAGGTCTGGCTGGGGCTTTGGGCAGGGCTGGGCCTGGGGAATTGCTCCAGAGAGGAACATCTTTCCCCTTCCCAGGAGAATGTGAAAGACAAGCTTCGGGCCATTGTGGTGACTTTGTCCTATAGTCTCCAGACCCCTCGGCTCCGGCGACAGGCTCCTGGCCAGGGGCTGCCCCCAGTGGCCCCCATCCTCAATGCCCACCAGCCCAGAACCCAGCGGGCAGAGGTGAGCTTGGCTTCTGGCTTAGGCTAGGAGAGGGATCTGGGAGGGGCCGTGATCACAGCCTGTCTGCAGTGACACCGATTCATAGCTTACAGAGCTCTATCACAAGTGCTACCCCAGTACCTCCTATCTCCAGGGCCCAATGATCACATGTTTCTAGTTAGTGGGGCCAGCGCTGTCCCGCTCCATGTAGTCACTCAGGGGGCCAGGCTGATGGGAGTCTGGCCTGCAAGGTCCATCAGTCACCTTCATCCAGCTGCAAGGGCAATGTGAAGCTCCTTGCGGGACCCCCTGGCCAGCCCACCTGTGGTGCTCTTCATTTCTCTTCATGTTCTAAATCTGGAATTTGGTTGCTGTGAGCGAGCTGGGGGGACGTGGTCTAGCTGCAGACCAGCCTTGCTTGTTAGCCCCTGCAGGGTTCTAGTCTCTGCTGCAGCATGGTTGTACTGCCATCGTTTCACTGATGAGGGCCGGGCTCAGAGTGTTAAGCAGCCAGCTCAATATTGCACAGCTAGTAAGCAGCAGATCTGAGAGTTGGACACAGGCTGTTTGATCCTGTGATCTTCTCAGCCACCATGGGCCTTGGTGACATAGGCCCCCCCACCTAGGAATGACCCCTCCTCACATCTCTCCCCAGATCCACTTCCTGAAGCAAGGCTGTGGTGAAGACAAGGTGTGCCAGAGCAACCTGCAGCTGGTCCGTGCCCGCTTCTGCACCCGGGTCAGCGACACAGAATTCCAGCCTCTGCCCATGTGAGGGGGGCAGGGAGCACTTGGAGTGGGAGGGCACGAGGTCAAGGAGTGAAAGGAAGTCCCTGCAAAAGGCAGAGGGAGGGGCCGAGAGGGTGAAAGGCTAGAGAGGACCTGCCGAATCAGGGGACTGTGAATTGAGGAGGTGATGGGGCCACAGGGCTGCCCTAGCAAGGAGTAGCAGTCCCTCAGAGCACGTATGACAGTGTATAGTCCGTACACTTCAGTGAGGTGGAAATTAATATTATCAGTCCCATTTTAAGGGAGGGTTAGCTACTTGACTACAGGAAGTGAGTGGTGGAATGGGGAGGAGAAGGGCAGTCCCCTGACTCCCAGTCACACATGGGGAGACCTGAGGCTTGGGTGGTGTGAGGCAGGGGTCCTGGCGTGGGAGGAGGGACCCGGGGCATGGAGGCAGGGCCGGGGCATGAGGGCTGGGTGAGGTGGGTTCAGACTGGGGGAAGTGTCCAGACATCAAAGCAAGTGGGTCTGACTCTCCAGGGATGCGGATGGAATGACAGCCCTGTTTGCACTGAGTGGGCAGCCAGTCCTTGGCCTGGAGCTAGTGGTTACCAACCTGCCCTCAGACCCAGCCCGGCCACAGGCTGACGGGGATGACGCCCACGAGGCCCAGCTCCTGGTCACCCTCCCGGCTTCGCTGCACTACTCAGGGGTTCGGGCCCTGGACCCTGCGGTGAGGACCTGTGTAGGTGGGGTGGGGTCTTGAGGGGCTGCAGCGACCCAGGCTGACTCCTCCTTCTCCCCAACTCCAGGAGAAACCTCTCTGCCTGTCTAACGAGAATGCCTCCCATGTCGAGTGTGAGCTGGGGAACCCCATGAAGAGAGGTGCCCAGGTTGGTTTGTCTGCTCATATCCCTATCTGAGGGGGTCCCTGTTTGAGCCCTTGGACCTCCGCTGACTCTAATCTCCCTCCGCCCTTGGCTTAGGTCACCTTCTACCTCATCCTGAGCACCTCAGGGATCACCATTGAGACCACGGAGCTGGAGGTGGGGCTGCTGTTGGCCACGTAAGCCTGGTGGGGCCAGGCGGGGTGATGTGGGGGCAATTGGATCCGTTTCCTCTGAGCCCTTTGTGGGTGCCTGTGCCTGCTGCCCACATTTGCCCCTGCTCACCCGCCAGGATCAGTGAGCAGGAGCTGCATCCCATCTCCGCTCGGGCACGAGTCTTCATTGAGCTGCCACTGTCCATTGCAGGGTAAGCCCTGCCCAGGTGGGCACCTCTGTGGAAGGGAGGGGGCATCCCCACTCCCACCCCTGGGCCGGCTCTGCTTTACTTGGCCTCCTGACGTCCGTCCTCATCCCTGTTTTGACCCTTCCATGCCAGGGTGGCTACTCCCCAGCAACTCTTCTTCTCTGGGGTGGTGAGGGGTGAGGCAGCCATGAGGTCTGAGCGCGATGTGGGCAGCAAGGTCAAGTATGAAGTCACGGTAAGTGTCCTGGATGTGGCCCCTCCATGGTTCCCCACCCTCCTTGGCACAGAGGACAGGTTGAGCCACGTCCTAAGGGCTGGGGCTCTTCTACTGTGTGGCATTGTGGTGGTCCAGTGAGTTAAAGGCCTCTGCCATGCACCTGGACCCTGGTTGTGGGAAGCTGTTTGTGCTGGGGTCCGTGGTGACTGTTTCCTGGTAATTTCTGTCTGGCTATCTCACCTGCTGGTCTGGGAGGCCGTGAAAGCCCAGGGAAACTTCTCCACTGGGGATGGGAACATGGGGTGGGTGGACGTCTCTTCCTAGAACTCTGCCCTTGCTGGGGCCTCTCCTCACACCTCCAGGACACCTCCAGGTGTTGCTGGGTTTGGTCCGGGGAGAGAAAAGTGCCTGGTGGGCTTTAGGGTCCTGAATCTTTGTTGAAATTCTGCTTCCCAAGGGCCCTGCCCTCCGCCTTTATCACTTCCATTGCTGTAGACTTGAGGTCTGCTGGAAAACTGAGCTCCCGGCCTTCATACTCTTGTACCTACAGGTCTCCAACCAAGGCCAGTCACTCAACACCCTGGGCTCTGCCTTCCTTAACATCATGTGGCCCCACGAGATTGCCAATGGGAAGTGGCTGCTGTACCCCATGCGAGTGGAGCTGGAGGGTGGGCAGGGCCCTGGGCAGAAAGGACTCTGTTCCCCGAGGCCCAACATCCTCCACCTGGTGAGGTTTAGACAGGGGTGGGGGGAATAGAGGAATAGGAGGGAGGGGGGTGGGATAGAGGAATAGGAGGGCGAGAAGGTGGGGATTAGACACTGGGAGGGACGACACCAGGTGGAGGCAGTGTGTTAGGGGTATGAGCCAGGAGGCAAGGCTGGGGAGGAAAGGATTGCTGCATTTGGAGGGTCACTCACTAGGTCTTCCCTCCCAAATCTAGGATGTGGACAGCAGGGATCGGAGGCGGCGGGAGCTGGAGCCGCCAGAGCATCAGGAGTCTCATGAGCAGCTGGAGCCCAGCACGTCCTGGTGGCCAGTGTCCTCTGTTGAGAAGAGGAAGAACATTACCCTGGTGAGGGGGAGGAAACTTAGTGTAGCCAGAATGGGGCTATGTGGCATGACAGAAGATGTATGGGAGCACAGAGCTCCAGGGTGGTGGGAATCCAGGGAGGGTGGTCTGTCATGAAGTGTGATGGTCACATGGCTGCAGCAAGTTGATTAGACAGTTCACATTACAACTCCTAGGAGGGGGCAGCTGGGAGGCAGATGCCACATGTCCACCCTGTCCTCTACAAGTGCTCACTCCAAAGCAGGGCACTTGGCCTATAGCCAGTTAGCCAAACACAGATTCTCCTCACATTATTTTATTTTATTTTTATTTTTATTTTAGAGACAGAGTCAAGCTGTCACCCTGGGAAGAATGCCATGGTGTCACAGCTCACAGCAACCTCAGATTCTTGGGCTTAAGCAATTCTCTTGCCTCAGCCTCCCAAGTAGCTGGGACTACAGATGCACCCCACAACGCCCAGCTATTTTTTGTTGTTGTTGCAGCTGTTATTATTTCTTTAGCTGGCTCAGGCCAGGTTCGAACCTGCCAGTCACAGCGTATGTGGCTGGCACCGTACCCACTGAGCTACGGGCGCCACCATCTCCTCACATTTTTTAACAAAGCATTACATCTTATAGGAGATGGGATGGGGTTAGCCCATCCTCAAATTTTGAGGTTTGTTTGCTGTTCTTTTGAACTCTTGGGAAAAAATAAAGTCAATTTGAGCCAGGACACATGCTTGATTTTCACAATGTCAAAAGCACTAAGAGTTTAAAAGTTCTAATAAAAATGACAATATATTGTATGTGATTCATTAAGTCTATCTCTTTTGAGCAGGTTTGCTTCTCCTTTTCCTACTGGCTTCATAGAAGCTTTGTTCTTTAGTTGGAAATATACAGCAAATTGGTACCTGCTCTGTGCTCCTCCCTTCCAGGATGGCACTGGCAGTGAGAATTTGGTGGGGATGGAGATTAGGAGGGCATTTGGCTGGGCGAGGTGGCTCATGCCTATAAGCCTAGCACTCTGGGAAGCTGAGATGGGTGGACTGCTTGAGGGCAGAAGTTCAAGACCAGGCTGAGCAAGAGTGAGATCCCATCTCTACTAAAAACAGAGAAACTAGCCAGGCATGGTGCTGTACACCTGTAGTTCCGGCTACTTAGGAGGCTAAGGCAGGGGGATTGCTGGAGCCCAGGAATTTAAGGTTTTAGTAAGCTATGATGACTCCATCGCATTTCTAGCCTGGACAACAGAACCAGGAGACTGTGGCAGGGGCATGCAAGCAGCTGGACCCTCTGGGGCAGGCTCCCTTTCCTCTGGGGCCCCAGCACCCCCCTCCCCAGAGAGTGTGGTGCAAATTGGGTGTAGGAACCTGTGTAATTGCTGTTGCTCTGTGGCCTGAGTGGTCCTGCCCTCTCCACATGACTGATTTCCTTTGAGAGGCCTCCCTTTTTAAATAAGAACTTTGAAATTTTAAAACTTATTTTTTTTAAGCTGACAAAAACTGTATACATTTATCACATACAACGTGATGTTTTGACATAGTCTACACTGTGGAATGACTAGATTGAGCTAATTAACATATGCACCAACCTCACATATTTTTATGGTGAGAATACTTTAAATCTATTCTCTTAGTGATTTTCAAGTATATAATACATTGCTATTAACCACATTCGTCCTATTATATAATAGACCTCTTGAACTTACTATTTCTGAGTAAGTCCAAGCTTTATGCCCTTTGACTAATATCTCCCCAACACCACTAAATCCCCCAGTCCTAGGTAACCACCACTTTTATCTTTACTTTTTATGAGTTCAGCATTTTAGATTTCACCTATATGTGAGATCAGTATTTATTTTTCTGAGTCTGGCTTATTTCACTTAACATAAATTTCTAAAATAGGTTCTTTGATACACAGTTAAGGCAGAAAGCCTTGCTTTTTAGATAGTTTGACTACGGATTCTTGAATTGCTCAAAAGTGACAAAATAAAACATGACAAAGAATTCAAACACTCTGAAAGCCATTCTTCTGTATATGGATTGTGGTGGGATGAATACGACATAACTCTCAGGCAAATGTGTCATTAGATGTTGGTTGGGCCCAGTGGATTTGGCCCCAGCAGCTCTAGGAACAGCCTCCTCCCCCTTCAGTGAGTTTGAGCTCAGGTGTGGCTTTGCTGACTGTGGACCTGAGTTTAAATATTTGCTCCACCACTTATTAGCTTTGTCATCTCTGTGATCTGAGGCAGGTTGCCTGGCCTCTGTGGGCCTCAATTTTCTTATTTGAGAAATGGGGGGATAGTAAGATACACCTTGTAGGATTGTTTAAAGCTTAAATGGTATAAGTGGCCAGTTGTAGGTGCTCAACAAATGGGACTGTCATTTGGTAACATGAGTATCAATTGGAGAAGCTGCTCTGCCTGCCGCTGTCATGTCCCCCCCACATTTCAAAGCCAAATAGCTCAGATTTGGAGTGGGTGGCTATTTTGGACCAGGGGTTAGTTTGGGAAGATTTCCTGGAGGAGGGGAGTTTGAGAGATGGCAGGATCGGCAGAGGAGGGCTGAGCCGCATAGAGCCCTGTCTGTCCTTATCCCTAGGACTGCGCTCGGGGCACAGCCAACTGTGTGGTGTTCAGCTGCCCACTGTACACGTTCAACCGTGTGGCTGTGCTGCACGTCTGGGGCCGCCTCTGGAATAGCACCTTTCTGGAGGTGAGGACACCCCTGGGGCTCCAGTTTGGGTTGCTTTTTCCCCCAAAGCCTTTTTGGGGCTCACTTCTCCTGATTCCTGCCTGTCCAAATACAGCTGGACTCTCAAAACAAGCCAGGCAGAAATACCCTCTGTGTTGGGCACCATTCCATTTATAATTTCAGGAGGGAGGGAGATGAGAGCCTTCAGCAGGAGGGTCTCTGTCCCTACCCCTTTAGGAATACTCTGCTGTGAAGTCTGTGGAAGTGATTGTCCGAGCCAACATCACGGTTAAGTCCTCCATCAAGAACTTGCTGCTCAGAGACGCCTCCACAGTGGTGAGCTCCAGGGCTGGGGGGTGAGGGGAACTCTCTTCCTCCCTGCCCCCGCCAGCTCTTGCTACCTTAACCCCTTGCTCCCCAGATCCCAGTGATGGTATACTTGGACCCCATGGCTGTGGTGGCAGAAGGAGTCCCCTGGTGGGTCATCCTCCTGGCTGTCTTGGCTGGGCTGCTGGTGCTGGCACTGCTGGTGCTGCTCCTGTGGAAGGTGAGACCTGGGGTGGTATGGGGCCGATGGGGCCAGACCTCCAGGTTCCGCAGGCAGCCTGTTAGTTGCACTGAGGTCCTCTCACCTGCCCACACCCTCATGTATTTAGCCAATGTGCATTACACACCTGCCCTGCCTGTGCCAGGGACTCTATTAGGCCTCTTAATGTCTCAAAGATAAGTCAGATGCAGATCTTGTCCTCAGGGACTTTGGAGTGGGAATGGTAGGCCTGTGGTCAAGGAAAAGGCAGAAGATGATGAGTTGAGAAAATGCATTGTGATGGGAGGCCGAGGCGAGACAAGCCTGAGCAAAAAGCAAGACCCCGTCTCTACTAAAAATAGAAAAACTGAGGCGAGAAGATTGAGCTCAAGAGTTGGAAGTTGCTGTGGGCTATGATGCCATGGCACTCAACCCAGCTCAACCCAGCTCAACCCAGGGTGATAGCTTGAGACTCTGTCTCAAAAAAAAAAAAAAAGAAAATGCAGTGTGAGTTCAGAGGAAGGCAGACCTGACGAGTGGCAATACTGGAGCTGGGCCTCAGAGGAAGGTGCAGTAGCAGGGCCTGGATGTGGGGAGATGGGGGATGCAGTGGGGGCTGAGCCTTCTGGATGTCACAGAGGTGGGGAAGTACGGTCTGATCTAACGAGGATGTGGTAGTGAAGCCTGGAGAGGTCACCGTGGCCAAGAAGGTCCACGAATGTGGTGAGCTACCTCCAGGACAGAACTCAGAACGTGCCTAGACCAGGCTCCATGTGGAACCATTCTTGTACATGCTGAGCTGTATACAGAATCCTGTTGGTATCTGGGGCTCAACAAAAGAGCTCACACGTGCACAAGCCAGTGTAAGAAATCACACACCTCACCAGAGATCACACCCTGAGCCACAGGCCACATTTGGGGGTGTAGGCAAAACCTTGCATGTCCTTGGGCTCTGTGGAGAAGTGTCCCCCTGACCCCTGGCAAGTGTGAGTCATCAGTGGACCAGGCTCCAGAGCAGAGAGAAGGGCCTCATCCTTCCTCAGTCTTCCCATCCTCTGCCTCCTCTGTCCCCTCCACCCTGACATCCCAGTGTGGCTTCTTCCATCGGAGCAGTCAGAGCTCATCTTTTCCCACCAACTATTACCGGGCACATCTGGCTGTGCAGCCCTCAGCTGTGGCAGTTGGGGGTCCAGGGACTGTGGGGTAACTGTTGTGTATGTGCATGTGTATGTGTGTGTGCATGTATCTGTGTGTGGATGCGTATGTATGGATGGAAGTGGAGCTCCCAGCATTGAAGGCATCAGGAATGGGCAGGGTGAAGAAATGCAATTGCATGAGAGTGATGCGCGCCTCAGGCACTGAGGTGAGAGGTTAATCACACCAGAAGGGTGAGGCTGGAAGGTGAGTATGCCCAGCCTGGGGCATGCACAATGGGCAGGGTGGCTGTGGGGTGTGAGCATGTGGGACTGTGGGGAGACCCTATGCACCCTTTTTCTATGGGCATGAGTGTGCAGAGATGAGTGTGCAAGATGTCGCACAATCTGAGCATGTAGGAGTTGTGAGTGTGCAAGGGGCACACTGCCACCTTGGTATGCAAGGGCTGGGATGGTCCTGACTTAGGGAGGGCCTAGACTGCCATATTCATGGATGAGAGGGCCCTGCTCTAAGAGAGATGTAGCTTTGCTTGGTGTACAGAACCTATGTGTGTGTGTGTGTGTGTGTGTATGTGTGACTCGGGAGGCATCGTTCCAGGTATGCAGGGCCCTGGGAAGCCATTTTCTTCCTCTGATCTTAAGTTCTGGGGGACACTACTGGGTCTCCAAAGAAGACAGGATGGGTGGAAACCTTTAGGGGATCTTTCACCTTAAAGACCCTCTTTCAGGGGCTGGGGAGATGTCCTTGGTCCCGCACTGTAGACGCCCTCCTGGTCTTTCTTTCGCTGTGAATGAGAACCTGGGGGTGCAGCATGGATGGTGGCACCTCGGGGACTGCCCACTGCCTTTTTGCTGCAGCTGGTTCTTCCTGTGCCAGGGCTGGTGAGGGCAAGGAGCTGGGCTGTGCTGGTGTCTGCTCCAGGGGCCACAGTCCTGCGCCTCTTCATGGTCTGGCCTGGTGTCCTTACAGATGGGATTCTTCAAGCGGGCAAAGTACCCCGAGGCCACCGTGCCCCAGTACCACGCGGTGAAGATTCCCCGGGAAGACCGACAGCAGTTCAAGGAGGAGAAGACGGGAACCATCTTGAGGAACAACTGGGGCAGCCCCCGGCGGGAGGGCCCCGACGCACACCCCATCCTAGCTGCTGATGGGCACCCCGAGCTGGGCCCCAACGGGCATCCTGTGCCAGGCACTGCCTAGCATCCTCTGTCCCAGCCTGGCCTATGGTCCCCTGCACTCCCTCCCTGGGTGAAGAGGGGGGGAGACTGGGTTGCTCACGTCACATCAAGATTTGGCAGGATCTGCTTCCTCAGGGGCGCAGCCCTCTCCCACCCGTGAGAACTCCTGCCCCCCAGCTTTCCCTTAGGATGCTGTGTGATGAGAGGGCCTAAATCAGGGATAGGTGGGGCTGTGGGGTAGGGTGAGAGGGGCAGGGAGGTCCTGATGCAAAGGTGGGGAGAAGGGATCCTAATCCCCACTTTCCCATCACCCTGTATTAACGGACCCCAAGGACCTGTCTCCCTGAAAGTGCCTTAGCCTAGAGGGTTAGGGAGGAGGTTGTGTCACTGACTCAGGGACTCCTCCCGCCTGAGTCCCCCCCCCTCCCTGACCTTAGTTCGCTGTATCAGTCTAGTGGGTTTTGTCTATTTATTAAAAAGTATTTGAGGACAAAACCTCTGGCTTCTTTACTGAGTCTTGCTCCTTACCCCAGGGTGTCCTCACCTGACTGTCCCTGGCTCCCCTGGCTCAGGATGATGGCAGTAGTGGGGAGGGAGGGTCAGGATGCCTGGCAAGGGTGCGTGGTGTGGACCATGACTTTCGTGACCAGTTCTAGAGGCCTCAGGAAGGCAGGGGGAGCTTCACCATGGGAACAAAGGAAGGGTGGGTGGGCAGATGGTGGGAGACCTGTCCAGGGATTTGCAGTGAAGGACACAGCAGGGTTAACTCTTTCCTCCGTCTGGTCAGGGTAGGAGTAGGGCTCTTTTACTGTGGAAGGAGGGACTGAAGTTAGAGCTTCCCCCAGGAGAGGTGGGGGACAGAGGGACTGGGGTGGTGAGGGGAGGGCTTCTCTCATTCTTCTACCAGACCCCGCTGGGTGTGAGACAGATGAGGCTGGTGTGGAGGGAGCAAATGATCGCCTTGGGCTGGGGAGGTTATTTCACAGCCTTTCCCATTATGTGGGGCCCAACAGGTAGCCACTTGAAGAGAGGGGGCTGTAGTTCCATTTGGATGTCAGAGAACTGGGCATTCTCCAGATCCTTCCAGGTCTCTCTGGTGAGGCAGCAGCCATCCCCAATGTGCTTCCAGGTGGGCTCTACAACTTGCTGCCACCTGAAGGCCCAGCTGTCACGTGGCTCAGCCACGTGCTCCCAGAAAAACAGCACTCCTCCCTGGGAGGGAGGAGAGAGCGGATGTCACTTATCTGTTCCATGCTGTCCTTTCCCCAGCCTCAGCTCCATCATGCTGATCAAGCCGGGTCAACCTGTGGATGAAGTGGGAGCTGCTGGGCTGAGAGCTGGTCCCGCTCCTGACCACTCGGGCATCCCCTGCCATCGCTCTCCCACTCAGTGTGTGTACAGAACCGAGGGCCCCAGCTGGCTAGAGATCTTTCAGGCTGCCTGAATAGCTGACAGCACATAGAGGGGAGGCTGGGAAACAGGCGCCGAGGATTTGGGGTGCAGAGAGATGCAGGCACCAACCTTTCTGCTGACATCAAACATCAGCTGCTTCCCCAGAGAGCTCCCTAACATCCCAGGGAAACCTCAAGCTCTTTCCCCTCCCACTACTCTCTCCAGGTGACCTCAGTCCCGCCCATGCTCTGAATGACCAGCTGCAAACTGTCCATGTGTGATGTTCGGATCTCTCTCTCCGGGCTACATCTTTTTCTGACTCCTATGGACTTCTGACTGCCTATGCGGCTTCTCTGCTTGGCTGTCTCAGTAGCACCTCTGACCTAACAAGCCCTAAACATCTGCTGCCCCCTCAGTCACTCATGCCAGAAACCTGGAAACCAACCTAAACTCTTTGCTTTCCACAGCCAGCTTGAAATCTTATCTCTGGAACACTCTCATTTCCCCTCCACCCCCCACCCCCCACCTGCTCAATCCCTGGATCTTGATTTGAATGTCCCTCCCTCCGTGGTAGGTGATTCTCCTGCTGCTCCCACTGCACCCTCTGGGGCCCTGGGGGCCCTGGTCATGGCTCTTGCTCACTCGCAGGTGGGGGTGGTTGGGATGTCTGATGAGCTTGTACATCGATTCCCTGTCTGGGGCCCTGATGCCCCACACCCTCCCTATCCCACTCTGCTCACCGGCCTCAGCACTCTGTGGACCTCCTGCAGGACCTTCCTGGGGCTCTGCACAGAGCACAGCACCAGAGTGCAGACCACCGCGTCCATGGAGCCATCGGCCAGCTGCTTCATGTCCTCTCCGGGAGCCACCACAAACTGCTCATATTGGAGGTGCCTATTCTCAGCCATGCTCTTTGTCAGGAACTTCTCAAAGTGGGGATTTGGGTCCAGGCAGGTGATCCTGCAGCCAGGTGGGTAGAACTGGAAGTTGGCACCAGTTCCACAGCCCAGCTCCAACAGGGTCACCTTCCCGGAGGCTCCCTGGAGCTCCTTTAACTGGCTAAAGAGCTCCCGTTTCTTGTTCTCCATCTTGCGGTTGCTCTTGGTGGTCAGCAGGGCCATCAGGTAGGGGAAGTAGCTTTTACACAGGGGCTGCCAGTAGCCCAGCAGAGCCATCAGGTGTAGGGGCAGCGTCAGGAGCAGCACCAGCAGCTGCAGGAGTCGGACAAGAACGTCCATGGCAGACCAGTTCTGAGTGGCACTTCCCACGAGGCACTGGACTCTTCCCTCTGCCTGGCCTCTATAGGGACTGGTCTCCACCCCCTGTCCAGGACTTTGCTCCTTGTCCCCTGCTTGGCAGTTTCCTATTTGCCAGGGTGGAGTGGGTGTGTGGAATTCCTCTAGAGGGCACATAACCCTGCAGGTTTTTTAACAAGTTTTATGGTGGGGGAGGGAAGGGACAGGTGATGTTAGTTTTCCCAAGTTTTGGGGCAGTGTGCCGAGCTGAAGTGGGCATGTGTGGCGTCATCTCAGAGGGGAGCAAGAAGGGGAACAGGATATGTGTCAAGTCACAGACTTCAGGGGGCCAACTGCAGGGAGCAGAGCTACTCTTGGGGCATGAGCTGGCTTCATTCTGTCCTCAGGTCAGGTATGTCAGAGGGCCAATTGGGAAAGGAAGGGTGCTCTGATAGAGGGAAAAGCAAGTGTACAGGACAGAAACTGCCTGCCTCTTTCTGGACAGGGTGAGAACTTTAGTTTCATGGAGAATTTAATGAGTTGGAGAAATGAGAATGGGAAGTGGGGAGCAGTTACTCCTCAGAGGTCTCTCTCTCTCTTTCTTTTTTTGGGAGAGTGCCAACCTTTCCTCTCTGTGTGCCCAAGCTAGTATGTCATGGTGTCAGCCTAGCTCACAGCAACCTCAGACTCCTGGGTTCAAGCCATCCTGCTGCCTCAGCCTCCCACGTAGCTGGGACTACAGGCACCTGCCTGGATAATACCTGGATAATTTTTCTATTCTTGGTCTCTTCTCTTGCTGGTCTCAAATTCCTAAACTCACGTGATCCTCCCGCCCTGGCCTCCCAAAATGCTAGGATTACATGCATGAGCCACTGCACCTGGCTGCATGTACTCTTTTTAATTGGCTTCTTTCACTAAATATGATTTGGAGATTCTGTTCTTGCATATATTCATAGTTCATTTTTATTGCTGAATAGTATTATTTTTTTAATTGTTAAATCATAGCTGTGTACATTAATGTGATCATGGGGCACCATACTCTGGTTTTATAGACCATTTGACATATTTTCTTTTCTTTTTTTTTTTTGTGTGTGTGTGTAACAAAGTTTTATTTAATTCATTAATGGGCAAATCAGAAAGATGACAATGCTAGTTACAGACAAACCAAAATCCCAATCCCAAATAACACAACCTATACAGATATTGCTAGATTGAATATAAAGTTAGTGAACATCCTATGGGTCCATTGACCTGTGACCTTTTTGGGTTATATTCTCTACCTTTATTATTTCATAAAACTCAAAGATTTTAACATAATTTTAGCATAGATTGCAAGAAGTAAAAAATAAGAATTAGATGAATCACTATTTTTGAGGATTGTTTATAATTATATTAAATAAATTATAATCCCTAATGAAGGAATTTAACTTTGGATTAATACAAATAATGAATTTGAAGGGAAGTTCAGAGAGAGTACCATTACCATAGCAGATTATGGGTGAGCAGATGGGGGTGGGAGGAAGAGGGATCCACTTTTAAACCCAAAAGCTCTGCCTTGCTAACAA
>CAUYPK010067286.1:0-11668 GCA_963574355.1 Loris lydekkerianus | reverse complement strand
CAGGCAACCTAAGACAGGGGCTATGTTTTTCCACCATACAAAAAACAAGAGGAAATTGTTGGGCCCTGACATGTGCCTGAGGCCTAGTGCAACTTCCCGAGCCTGACTAGAAGCAGATCCATCGAGCTACTTCCGCGTAGCAAGGCCTGGCCTGAAACTGCCTCTACCTAGATACAGCCAATGTGGTACCATGCTACTGGCCTGACCCTGTCACTCACCTCTTCCCCCGCCTTCTTTCCCTGCCCCTTCTCCACAATAAAAAAATTAATAAATTCAAAAAAATAAATAAATAAATAAATAAATTTCCATGATGATGAGTGATATTGAGCATTTCTTCACATGCATATGTGTGTTGGCCATTTGTCCATCTTCTCCATAGAAAGCTTCTGTTCATGTCTTTTGGCCACTTTAATGGAGCTGTTTGTTATTTTCTTGCTGATTAGTTTGAATTCTCCATTGGTTCTGGATATTAGCCTTTTACTGGATATATAGTTTGCAAATATTTTCTCTCATTCTGTAGGTTGTCCATTTACTCTGTTGATTATTTCCTTTGCTGTGAAGAAGCTCTTTAATTTAATCAAGTCATGTCTATTTATTTTTGTCATTACTATTGTATTTTCAAGGCTGGGAACTTTTATATAGACACTGGACAGATCCAAGACACACCCTGATGCCCCTTGGTAAGATTGGGATGACAATCCATTTCTCTCAAGAGAAAGTGAAATGAGATATTCTCCTTAGAAATTAGAACACTATGGTTCTCCAACTGTTGGCTCTTTCTGTGTTGTCCCATGCTGTAAAGTAAAGACTGGGAGTGTAGAAGTAGAGGAGGAAGGGTAATTCCAGGGGGAATTCCTCTGATTCTCCTGATAAAGACTGCTTTGAACGTCTCAAAAGGAGTCAGGTTGTCTTCCTGACATGAATCTACGGCTAGCTAATGCAGTATGGAGACAGTAGATCTAGTTCATACTCAGCCATAACCGACATCAAGCAGAGACACACACACTAAGACAGGAAAAGCTGTGTCTGACACACCTGGCTGCTGTTATAAGAAATTCAAATGTGTTTGTGTGATGGTGCTGATATTCAGGATAATAGGGCATGAAAAAGAAATTGGTAGCTATTAAGCCTGGGGATAAGTGGGAGTTTCCTTCTGGCATGATTGAGAATATTCCTAATACAGTGATCCCTCGTTTTTTGCTGTTAATGGGGACCAGAACCTTCCGCGAAAGCTGAAAAACCACGAAGTAGGATTTGCCCCCTAGGAATTTTCGTGTATGCCCCAGAGGAAGCACAGGGGCACAGCGCTTAGGCGGCATTATAAGGGCTTAATTAATAAAAAAAGTTATCGCTTAAACAAAATAAGTTATCGCCAACACAACACTAAAATACAGTATGCGAGACAGTCAACATCATGGACAAGACTGGCGAGATACAACAAGAGAAGATGCTAGGTGAGGCTGCGGTGATGCACAATCAACTCACAGGGATAAATTTACTCGTACTTTCATTGGTCGATGTCGCACCAGAAACCAATCAGGTGCCTTTATGAGAGCCCGTGGTATGTACTCTGAGTCAACTCATCTCTTTGTTTGACATGCAGGGATCCTTCTCTCTGGCGCATCAACATGAAACAACTCTCCTTTCCGCAATGTGGCTGCTGACATGGTTGTATTTTTTCATTTTTATTTTTTGATGAATGTTTTGGAAAAACCCGCGAAGCACTGAAGCCGCAAAACATGAAGCGCCAAGTGGTGAGGGAACACTGTAGAATAATCCTAGAACAATCTTCTTGCAAATAAAAATGGATCCTCAAGACAGGATTTTAAAAATAACTACCTGAATTTACGGAGGAGTGAAAAAAGGCATGCTGATGGTGGAGAGAATGAGACTAGCACATGTTAAAGAGTTTTTTTTGTTTTAATTTGTTTGTCTTTTAATTTGAGGGCAGCCCACAGCCATTGTCCTGCAGGGCAGTTTAAACTGCTGAAGCAACATGCTGTTGATACCGGAATTTCGTCTTCAGTAGGTTCTTGGTCTCAGTGATTGGAAGAATGAATCCAGGGACCACAGATCAGTGGTAAGACAGGATTTATTTACAGAAAAGGATACAAAAACACCAAAGCTCCTGGCAGAGAAAGAAAACCCTAGTTCGGGGAGAAAGCCCCTTTTCTCTCTGGGCTCTTTGTCCAGGGGTTTATAAGGTCCTATGTAGTTTATACGGTTCCTTGTACTTATATGAGGCCAGGAAATGAATGGATACAGTCCCTTTCCCTGGTGTCAGGTGAATGAATTGAGGCCTAGGAAATTTACATGAAATTGACCTAGGCATAGGAAATGGGGGTTTCCTGTTCAGTCATAAGTGCAAGGGGAAAAAAACACCAAGAGGTGGAGACACCGGCCCCTCTGGCTACTGGAGCCTGAGGGGGCTTGGGGGGGGGGGGCTGCCTACTCTCCAGACTGCTAGTTTCTCTGCAGGTTGCCACCAAACCAACACCACCAAGGTGGAGGAAGCAGGTCCGCTGCTCAGCTCCACCAAGGTGTCTGGGGAGCCACCTGTCCTATATCACTGTTTTCAGGCATGAAAAATCAGAAGATGCAACCACAGCTACAAATAGTGCTGGAATCACTGGATCTTCATATGGACCACTGGATAGGGGGGATCTCTAGAATGTCTTTAGGCCTTGAAGCCTCTTAGCTGTAATTTATTTCCATTTCTTTTTTTAAAAACTTAGTAAAATAAACAACCTCTATTTTCTCTTTGGCCTAAAAATACTCTAAATAGATGCATCCAGCAAAATTAAACTCACTGCATAAGGATTCACACTAAGATATTATAAATTTGGGCAACATAATGTAAGGAATAAAGAGTTGATAATTTTTATAGAAAGTATTCTGGCTATTATTTGAAAGAACAGGAGAAAAAAACCCAACATATTGCTCATGTAGTTTTGGTCATTTAGTTACAAGAGCCAGGGAACTTAGCAAGATCTTAAAGAATTGCATTTACTTCTAGTCCTGCTGTAACTTTTCGAAAAATTTTACTAATTTATTTAAGAAAGTGAATTGTTGATAAGAATCTGTAGTACCCAGAATAAGCACCCAGGACATCCATGTTCTTCTCCCGAAACCTCTGCACCAGTTCATTCTGACTCAATTTAATCAAGCGTCCTTAAAACTGGAGAACCTCTCTGAGATGTTGTCAGAGAATATTGTCAGAACAGGGAACAATCAGGGAGATACAATGTTGCTGACTGAAGATGGAGAAAGGCAGCCAGGTCCAAGGAATTTGAGCTGGAAGATGTAAAGGTAAGGAAACAGATTCTCCCACAGAGATGTTAGAAAGGAAACAATGAGACCCAGAAAGGAAACAATGAGACCCGTGTCAGACTTCTGACCCATAGAACTGTGAGATATTCAATGTGTGTTGTTTAAGCGCTAAATCTATAGTAATTTAATAATAGCCAGTTAAACCAGTGGTAGGGAACTAACACAGAACCACCCCCAAAATATTTGTGGGCTATACTTGAGCAAGGGAACTAAGGAATCTCCTCTAAAATTTTCTTTCAGGATGAAGTGGGAGATTTCAGGGAGGATTTGGTATGATTTTTGTGTTTTCAGATAACTGAAGAGTGATCTAAAACTTCTGACGCCACATCTGTGTGTAGATTATTTCAGTCAAAAGTATCCAGGATGAGGTGCTCCTGCCCCAAAGGTGTGAAAAAGGTAAACAAAGGCAATGTAATAAAATCTTTATCAACATCTGTGCATGATCTCACACACATAAATGTATTACATATATGGTGCTTGTTCATGTACACATTTTTTCAAACTGATGAAGTGTTCAATCAAAAAAAAAGGAGGCTCTAGGTTATACATCAACAAAACTTTATACTCTCAAAAATATAGAATAAAGAATAAGTCTAGCATTTGTATTAACCTGGATCGAGGGGAAACACGTTATTCTTAGTGAAGCATCACAGGAATGGAGAAGTATGAATCCTATGTATTCAACTTTGATACGAGGACAATTAATGATAATTAATGACACGGTGGGGCATGGGGGAAGGGAAGAGCAGACAAAGAAGGAGGGAGGGGGTGAGGGAAAGGAAAAGAAAAAGAAAAAAAAAAAGAAAAGAAAAGAAAATAGTGACTAATTTTCACATAAATTGGATTTAATTTTAACCAAAGTACATTACTTAAATATTAATTTTTAATTCAACTTATTAATATGTTGTTTAGAATATTGTATCCTCATTTATAAGTGAAATATGCTTATAATTTATTTTTATAATAACATATTTTTTCCAATTTTAATATCAGGTGTATTCAGATGAAGTAGAATGAATTTGAAGTATTTCTTCTTTTTCTATTGTCTATAAGATTTGTCATGATCTGTTTTTTGAAATTATCTTTTATTTTTATTTATAAATACGAGTTGTCTATTTTTTGAGACTTTGGGAAAAAAATAATAAGAAGTTAACTGATGACTCCATCCTGAACCTCAGAGTAAAAGCGTTCTATAATAGACATACTCTTATTTATGATATGAATGTTACCTTTTTGGCATTATTATTATTATTATTATGCTCAATAAAAAAAGAATAAGTCTATGCTTATGTTTATTATTCTGAAGTAAATTAGGGAAAGATGGACATGGACATGAAGAAAAGTTAAATAAAATGAATTATTACAAAAATAAGTAATTAAGGATGACCAGGCATAGTGGCTCAGGCCTGTATTCCCAACACCCTGGGAGCCAACATCAGAGGATCCCTTGAGTTTGAGACCAGCTTGAGCAAGAGTGAGACCCATCTGTACTAAAAGATAGAGAAAAATAGCCAGATGTTGCGGTGGGTGCTGTAGTCCCAGCTACTTGGGAAGCCGAAGAAGTAGAATGATCTGAGCCCAGGAGTTTGAAGTTGCTGTGAGCTAGGCAGATGGCACTCTATCCTGGGCAACAGAAGGAGACTGTGTCTCAAGAAGAAGTAAAAGGATGCTTTTCTATCTTGCCTCTGGTGTTTCAATTTCACCAAATTTTACAAAGAAGACTGAGTCTTTATTGTCATTTCCCTGATTATTTCACATACCTTAAAGTTCCCTAAGAAAGTATTACACATCTCACTATCTTCCATGAAGTCATACTCAGGCAAAACAATGATGAAGAATCTCCCATGGTTCCTGATTATTTCTATGAGCAAGATTAATCATACCTCTTACTTCCTACTATTATAATCTTAAAACGCGATATCACTTATTATTAGTTCTAATTGTATTAATTTATAAATTACTATAATACTTTTTTCCTTTAAAAACTTCCAGCATTTCTGTAGCTCCTTTTATCAGTCACACTGTCAAAAAGCTCACCTACTCAAAAGATTTTGAACTTGTAATTTTCTATCTCTTGCTTGCTCTGGCATCATCCATTTTTCCATTTTTTTTAAATCTTCATCACTTCATTTTCTGTAACCTACAAATATGATCAAATATGATATAATATCTTCCATTTTAAAAACAAGCAAAAAATTTGTCTTGCTTATAACCACTGCCCACACACACAGACACACATGATCACTCCAGTCTTGGTAATTTTCTTAACAATAAAAGTTAAGACTGTTTATGCCTGCTGTCTCTTCCTACTTTTCACAAACACACTCTAATTAGGCTTTTACCCTACTTATATTATACAAATACGCGTTTCAGCATCACCATCAACTTCCACATTAATGTCCAGTGCCTACTTCTTAGGATTCATTTTACTCACCCTATATATAACCCTCATTTGACATAACAGATTATTCCTTTTTCATAAAATACTTTTTTCTCCAAAATACTTTGTTCCCCAGGACACCATTCCTTTGGTTTTCCCTTTACTTCACTCACTACCTAATCCTTCCTCAGATTCATTGATTCCTATTTATGTGAATTCAAAATGTTGGGTCTCAGAGTTCAGTTCTTTGCCCTCCTTTCCATTTTACTCATCCTTACGAGAGCTATTAAGCTCTTGTACATTCATAGCTTGAAGTAAAAGTCACGTATTATTGATGTTCAAGTGTGTGTCTCCTTGCTAGTGATGATCTCCAGGAACACATATCTGAACGGTTTCCTGGAACATTTACTTAGATACTATATAGAATTGTCAAACTTGCATTAAAAAAAAAAAAATTAACTCTTCCGAACGTGTTAACCCATCTCAGTAAATGAAAACTCCACACCTGCAGTTCCTCAGCTGAAAACTTGGACTCACCTTTGACTTTTCTTGATGCTCTCACAGGAATAAAATCCATCAGAAAACACAGTTCACTGTAGAAAATAGGAAAGCACATGTATTAAATACAGACATTTTATTGATTTAAAATACATTAAAAGAAATACTAAGTTTACGTGACAGGTCTTATTCTCATACTGCTCTTCAACAATCATTCCATTCCCTCCATAGTACATGTGCCTATTATAAAAAATACTTTAAAAGAGGGGCCAAAGTGGGTAGTATCCAGAGAATGACCAGAAGGGGGATTAATTCGGAATTTTTTACCCTCCCCCGAAAAAATTGAATAGGGAAAAGTGGAGATTAAAGTTGGAGGTATCAAAGATTTAAAGGAAACAAAAATAAACTAATAGCAGAATGAAAATAAATGGCCACAAGGAGGAGACAGAGGATGAGAATGTAGGATGGAAGGTATTTTGAAGTGTAGTCGCCTCACCCAATGAGGTGAATATACTCAATCAGGGTAATGAAACATCCTGATTAAAATAAAAGGCTATGAAGACAGACTGATTGGTTCAAATTCTAGATCAACACTTCCTTGCCTGTGACTTTCGGAAAGTTAATGAACCCCTGTGCTTTATTTTTCTTATTAGTAAAATTGGCATAAGTATGGGATTTACAAAAAAAAGGCAATTAATAAAAGCATAGAGAAGTAGCAATAATTGTAGCTGTCACATTATTATAGCAGAGGTTTGAATTATTATGAATTATCTTAAAAATGGAAGAAGCCTATACAATTGTGCAAATACCAGTGTAGCATAAACAAAGCAATTCAAATGGCACCATCCGGGTCTGTCCCGGCCCTGTCCAGCCAAGCTCTATTATGTCATTTTTCTTCCTTTATAGTACTGATTATGATGTGAAATTATCTTTCCCTTCCTTTGCTATCTATGCTTCTTTACTCTCTGTATTCACCCCCTCCACTACAAAATAAGGTTGATAGGAGCACAACTCTTGGATGTTTCATTCACCACTTGATCTTCAGAAAATAGAATCATGCTTGGGACATCCATAACAATATATGTTCAAATAATTCAGTAATTAATTGTCCTTGCCCAAAAGTTTTATAGTGACTTTAATAGGAAAGTACAACACCTTTTATCTTAACACACTGCAACATGAATCCTCATTTTAAATAAGCTTGAGCAATTCCTTTCCCCTCAATTGCACCATGCTTATTAAAACATTTAGATCTTTCTTCAGATGTTTGCCCTGCCTGATAAACATTGCCTTCTTTTTATTTTTCTTATAAAATCTTTGTCTGTCCTCCTTCAAATATTAACGCAAATCTAACACATTCGGTTTGATTATTATTCGACTTTGTACTTAACTAGTGTTTTATAGGCATATGTCTGATGAACTTAGTGGTACAGAAGCAGTATAACACATTTCTCCCCTCATTTTCTCTGCTATGTGTTATAAAATTCTCTACCATAAATGTTGGATGGTTTTCAATTGTTTAGTTCATTAACTTCATGTAGCTCATTCTACTTTTCAGTCCACATGTTTCAGCTTTCTAAAAATGAAAAAGAAAATACTAATTTTACTTTTTTTTCATGATAGGAAATCGTACCATGTTCCAAAAATAAACATATTTAATATGTGTGTGAAAGGTTGGTGTCAAAAGTGAACAAACAATTTTAGTGGAGAGGGCTGAGAAAGAAAACAGGATATCATTGATAAAAGCATGTAAGACACAGCTATGATTTAACAATAAAAAAAAAATTTTTTAAAAAGCATGTAAGGCTTTAGCTTAAAGGTGAAAAAGTCTGTAAAAAAGCTATTACCAACTACAAAATACTTGCTGTCTTTTTTTTCCAAGTTAGCTACATTAGTTTAACACTCACAGCACAAATCTGCTTGTTGTCTTTCTCTTTTACACGTCCACTACTCATCACTGTCTATCAAGCAGCCTTATCCACAATGCTATACATTCCACTCATTTCCATTCTCACCGCAACAGTTGCCATTGGGATCCTATTGTCTTTCCCCATTATTCAGCCATAAACATAGGTAATGGACTCTGGATGATGTCTAAATTAAATGATATCAAAATGCACTGAAAGGATTTGGAAACTAGATAGTTGGTACTACTTTTTACAAGAAGCATGAAAAAAAGTCCCCAAATTTCTTCAACTTCTCTTCCCAAATGTATAAAATCAAGATGATGATGCACATCGTACATATATACATTCATTCATTCAACATTTATTGGGTAGTACAATAAATACTCATTTAACGTTATTGATAAGTTCTTGGAAACTACTTCTTAAAGTGAAATGACCCATAATCAAACCAACTTGACAACAGGCAAGTTGCTATAAATGAGTTACATTCCTATGACATCTTCCTAGTCAAAAACATCATCAAACTTCTTAATAGAGACTCAAAACAATGCTAATATTAAACATTGAAATAAATACATTCGAGATAATTATTTACTCAATGTTTGGTGGATGTTCAAAGAGGGTCAGTGGTCATAGTGGTGGTGGGTAAAATCAAGGAAAAAATGATTGCAAAGTGAAAATTGTCAGTGGCACCTTTTCCTATCACAAAGCTCAACAACAAACAACAGCAAATGGGCTCTCTAAATGTATTCAGATCATGGTGCTTATTGTCATGACTCCATATAATTATCACCTCATGTAGGAGATTTATTATACAACCATTTGTATTCATTCATTCTTCAACCTGCTTTTTCCAGTTCAGGGTCTCAGGTGGATGGAATATGTTCCAGTGGCTCACAAGGCAGGAACCAGCCCCGGCCAGGACGTCCTCCTCTCGCAGGGTACACTCACACACACCCATGCTCACTCACACTGGGACTGTGAAGACCTGACAATTTATCTCACATGCACAGCTTGGGATATGGGAGGATACTGGGGTACCTGAAGAAAAACCTACACAGACCTTGGGAAAATAGGCACATACAGTGGCCCTGGCTGGGGAAGTGATTTTTTTTTTTTTTTTCATAAAAGTTAGCAGGAAAGGTCTTTGAACAAAACATTACTAAAGGACCTGCTATGACTGGATAAATAGCAGTAATTTAAATACATATGACGGCTCTATGTGTGTCAGACAATGGCTAAGTGTCATGGACAAGAGCAAAGCAAGGTAGAGGGAACAGAAGGTGGCCTGACATGCAGGGGGTTAGGGAGAGATGTTCTAAAGGTTAAAGGAATAGAGATTAGGCAGGTAAAGTCTAAAACTCTGCTTTGTAAGGACTAGTATCATGACTTTCTCCACAAATATTTAGCACCAATTTCTGCGTCTGAAATATAATTAATATTAGTTAAATATTTGTTTTAAAATAAGAGATAATTTATCTTAAAAGTGCCTCAATCTCTAAAATATTGAATGAATAAAAGTTCTTATTCAAATTTCAGGATTGTCAGGAAATTTGAAATAAAAGAATTTCTTTCAGCTATATTTCCTGAATGGAGAAAAGGAAGAGGAAATAAAATTTTTAGGTGGAAATAAAATGTGTATAAGGAGCTTTGTAGGGTGGTTAAAAGATATCTAGCAAAGTCTCTGGATTTAGAAAAGGGAAGAGAAACATTTATCATATCTATCTCTTTTTCTGCAGTTCTCTGCTGAAGTTTTTCTGAGTAACTTTACTTATATTTATAAGATATGTGGTGAGAAAGAGCAAAATTAAGATTAAATGATGTCAGGTGCACCTTTGATCCTGCGAGTCTGTGTATTCACTTAGCATGTTTCTAAGACTGCCAAGTCACACTTGGAGAATACAAATAAAGGCAAATTCACACACACACACAGACACATATGTACATATATATTGTGGATCACAGATCTAGACTAAAGACCCTCAGACTGTGGCTGGAGTTATCAAAGATCCAAAAAAGCAACAATAAATTACAGTGAGAATGAGGCAAGAACCCAAGGAAAAGCCAAATATAGAAAAGAAAGACCATCCAGAACTGTGTTCCCTGTTTCAGATTTATCTACTTCTAGGGTTAAATACACAGTTCCACGCATTACAGCCTGGCATATTCCTGGTGGTTCATAAGAATAAATGGGACACTTTTTATAATTAAATCAACTGTTCAAGATCTAGAGAATGTGGAAGCCTCAACAGAGCAAGCTAATTGTTATGTTTAAAATCTTCTTAAAGTTTAGGCTAATTGAACAAGAAAACATTTACAATGTTTAAAAAGATTTCTAAATGTCCTTGCATGTCACCTGTATATATCTGATTTAATTTAACTGATTAAATTTTCAGAAGTACCTCATTTGTTATTAAGAGCACAGAGTAAAGCTTTATAAAGAAAGTGTCATTTGAACTGCAAACTCTACATCTGTTTTCTTTACTATTACGTCACCACAATTATTTATTCGACTGTTTTTCAGTGTTTCTTTATATTTCAAGAAAAATATACTAAAGAAAGGCAGATGACCAAAAGAACATAAAAGGGAGAGGCTGTGGTAGAAAAAAAAAAGGCCTCAGGACTTGACAAAGAGTACATGTGGGCAAAGGAAGAGAGGAGAGTCCAACCCCATCCCAGCAAAGCCTGTGAATTGGTGCTGGACGAGTGAGGAGCCCCCTTTGGTTAAACAGAAGTTACGGCAGCAGGAGCAGTGGTAGGTGAATGGTGGAATAACTGAATTTACTCAGCTTACGACTGGGAGCCACTGAATGTTATAACGGAGATAAGAAGCTCAGTGACGAAAAATAGGTTTGGGAGTTTAAAATTTCTTTTTTGCTTTCTATACTTTTATTAAATTTGACACTTATTTGAAGTAAGTGAGATTTTTAATTCAGGATTTGTTTTTGGTAAAAATATCTGAATCATACATGTTCTACATTTTGGGGTATCCAAATCAGGCACTGTCTTTCGTGTTTGTTTCATTTATTCATCTACCCATTCTCAAAATAAGCTGAAGTGTGTAGGAGAAAAAAAATTTTTTTAAGATTATTTTAAGTGAATTGACAAACAATTTGGGATGAAGATAATAGCAGGGAGGAAAAAAACAGGCCAAAAGCAAGTTATTAAACAAAATACCTGCCAGAAGAGTTGAAAAGTCTAACATTTTATTAATTAAAGAAAACATAGAAATATGATCATATATGAGATAAACACCTACTAGTTACTCAAAAGAAGGGAAGTTTTATTGACCACAGAGATTTCATAAAAAAGCTACTGTAAAACTACGTAAGAGCTATTCTAATGATAAAATAGAAAATCTTCTCACTAATATTCCTGAAATAAATGTAGCCGCTATCTTTAATGACTGTTCTTTTTTTTAAATTTATTTATTTTTATTGTTAAATCATAGCTGTGTACATTAGTGCAATCAAGGGGTACAATGTGTGGGTTTCATATACAATCTGAAATATTCTCATCAAACTGTTCAACATAGCCTTCATGGCATTTTCTT
>CAUYPK010067285.1:0-99597 GCA_963574355.1 Loris lydekkerianus | reverse complement strand
GCTTTCATGGGGAAGGATACCTCCACAGCAGCACTGTGGGCAGCACAGTGATTGGGAGGTATTCCTGGCCTAATTGGTCAGGGTCCAGAAGCACTGTGCCTGCCATGCAGGGAATTAATACCATCTCCCAGAATTCTCCGGTGCCTGCTAGAGAGTCGTACAGGTGAAAATTTTGGGATACAATATTTGGTCTTAGAACCCAACTCTTCTATGTGTATGTTTTTAATATTTACTGAGGTTTCTAGGAATGTCACTGCCAGGGTAATTCTGGAAAGAGTGTATTTTCTTAATTTTTTTCAAGCATTACTTGTCATTTTCAGAAAGTCTTGTCTGTAGTAGGAATGCTTTTGCAGTGTCTCAGTAACCTGCATTAGCAGCTGTGTGTTCGCAGGGAGGCTCTGGCCTCCCATTGTTTCACTGTTGTATCCTGTAGCATACCCAGACATCAGCTTGTTAATACTGAAATTCTGGTTAATGCATTGTGACCCACTTTCTTCTTCGTTTTCCTTTCCATTGTAGATGGGATGTTGTATTAGAGTTTTCACACCCAGTTATGTGTGTTAGATATGTATGTGTTAAAATTTCATTTTAAGATAGTTTTTTGGGGGGAGGGATGGGGACAGAGTCACTCTGTCACCCTGGGTAGAGTGCAGTGACATCATAAGTCACAGCAACCTCAAACTCTGACTCAAGCGATCCTCCTGCCTCAGTAACTGGGACTACAGGCGCTCACTACAACACCTAGCTAGTTTTTCTATTTTTAGTAGAGACAGGTCTTGCTTTTCTCAGGCTGGTCTCAAACTCCTGAGCTTAAGTGATCCTCTCACCTCAGCCTTCTGGAGTCCTAGGATTACAGGCATGAGCCACCATACCTGGCCTTAGGAGAGTTTTTAAAGTGCAGTGTAATACTGTTTCTGATACTGTGAAAGCCATTGGTCTGCACTATTGAAATACTAGTGTGTAAGGGATGCCGCAGCGGCTTTGGGGGCTGCAGGTGGAGCAACACTTCCAGGCAGCTGTGTGGGAAGGGTGCTGCATGACACTGAGTTGTCCTCATTTCCTGTAGGCTGATTCTCTGATGGGATCTGCAGAGTTCCTTGGGATTTGGTCATCTGTGTGATGCCTTTACCAACTTAGAATTGTCTCTCTCATTAGGCACTCTTATAATTGGGAGATGGGAGGGTGTCAAGAAACTAGCCACACATTTCTGATAAGAGATGAGTTTGCAGAGGATGTCAGGCCTCGTGGGGATGTGACCACATTCCTGAGGGCATTGTATAGATGCAGACGTTAAACCATTCACCAGTCTGAATTCTCCTGGCCTTTGCCCTTTTGTCTGTGGTGTTACTGATGTTACTGATGCAGAGCCGTGCTCCGCTACAGTGGTGTGGCCCTTCCCAAAGCCTGTGTTTTCTCAGCAGGCTAAAGTTACTGAGCACCCTCAAGTGGAAGTGCCCTTTCTTTTTGTGTGCTGCATGTCACCCTCCAGGGCTCTAAGACACCTGCCATCCATTTGACGCCATGCCAGTCACTCCTTCACCCCTGCAGTTGGAAAGACATCATGTTTTACAAGCTCTTGATGATTTTAGCACTGATCAAAGTCTGTGGATTTTCTAGTAATAATCATTGTCCTCCTTTCTTATTGATATTTTGAGCATTTCAGTGTTTTAAAAGCATTATATTCAACATCTTTGGGGGGATATGGTGACAAGAAAAATGTTGATTTAGCCATATTATGGAGGATCCTGAGAAAGATTTACTCAAGGGTAGGAGGTTGAAATTCATTTTAATTTATATAATAACTGAGCCAACTATTCACATGAAAACTTGTATTTCCACTAAGTTTTTGCCTTTAAGAGTCCCTTGGTAAAATCCAAGTGACACTGGAAAGTACCTTCTCTTTTCTAATGCTTGTCCTGGGAGGGATGGGTGACATTGGTTATAGTCCCAACATGATAATCCGGGGGCTCTCTGGGATTCTAGTGCATGGTCCTTAAATTGTTGAATTCTAGATTCACCTACTGACTTGACTGTTGCAGCCATGGTCTGTTTCTGGTCTGTGCATAATGTAAGCTTTGTTTTCTGGTGGGGTACCTTTCCTGTACTTTTGTTTTAGTTAGGCATACTTAGCTTCTAGTTTCAAACAGATCAACTCAAGAAATTTAACCTTCTTTTTAGATTATTAAACTGATACCATCTATTAGAAAAAATTTAGAAAATACAGGAAGGTATAAAGAAGAAATTTTAAAATTACCGATAATCCAGTCACCCAGAGAGCTCCCTACTCTTAATGTTTTGGTGTTTGCCCTTTCAATCTTTTAGGGAAAGCAATCATTGAAAAATAATGGGGGAGTGTTTTGTATTTGTGACTTCAAAGGTGGTTAATTCAGGCTAAGTTTTATTTTTGAAATTAGTTGAATTCAGTTATTTTGGAATTCTGTTTTTTTGGAAAGATCTGTTCATGTATTTCATAAAAAGTAACTAGATTGATCGTGAATACTGGAATTTAGCATTTGGCTGCAGCTGTAGTTCTGGGGATGTGTATACCTGGACTAAATCCATTTCGTAACTATCCCCTGAGTGCTGGAGCAGCCTTCTGTGAACACAGAGCAGCAGTCTGAGATTGTGAGCAGATCTTGCAGGATTGGGGTGAGGTGGGGGGGGGTGAGTGGGTTCTTTTACCTTTGCCTTTCTGTATGTGACCATTGACGTCCAAAGTGGAAGCAGCTGTCCTGTGTTTCCTCTCCTGTGAGCATGACTCAAACTGACATGCATTTCAGAATCTGAGGGGACACCAGCAGCTCACCCCGTGACTTGCGTATTTAGTTTATAGTGTTTTAGTTTCCACAATGTGGAAATTATGGAAGATGAACCTCTCTGTTCAGCAAATAACTGTGGGGCTATTTCTGTTCTACTTTAAGAGTTACACTGAAATTGATACTCCCAACTTATTTCTAAGAAATACGCAGTTACACTGCCATCTCTTGCTTTCTGGCTTTTATTAAAATGCAAATAATCTTCGCTTCAAAGTCTCATAATCGAATCCTGAAAGAAGTATAACTGATACTTTGCCTCTTCTCTTATATTTCTATTTTATCATCAGGCCTGGCTGGCTTTTCTGACCATCTGGCTCTCCAAGTTGGTGAAAACCCCTTCTGGCTAGCCTTGATCCAGCTAGTGGCAAGTCAGGGGTTCACAGGCAGTATGCTGTTGTGTCCTGGGATGTGCAGGCACCTCTCCTTGCTCTGCTCAAGTCAGGCTCTGGTAGTGGTACCAGCACAAAATACAGGTGAAATACAACTGTGTGTAGGTGAAGATGATTATTTGTCTATTAAGAGATTTCTCTGCATTTACCTGTATGTACTTAGTGAAGGAAGTCAGTGCATCTGCCGTTGTTCTTCATGCATTTGCTCTTTTTAGTTTAAAGAATGTCATGGAACTTAAGTAGGCTGTCTTCTCTCCTAGACACCCAGTCACAGAACATTCTCTGGTTGGGTGTTCCTCATGTGTGCCCAGAAAGGCCAGAGCACAGTGTCACCAGTTTTTTTCATAAAAACTGATAACCCCATTGAAATGTCACCATCATGGTGGCTCTGTGTGATGTGCTGGCAGGAGCCAGTGCTGCACACCTATACAGATGAGAGGGTGTTGTGTTTCACCACACAGGACCAGCCAAAGCTCACCTGTGCACCTAAGATCTTGTCAAGACCCACTCCCCAGAGGGTCGGGTAATTAAACATAAGCGTCCTGAGCTATTGCCGGATCATGCCATTTCATGCTTCTTTTTGGAAATGTATTCCATTTCAAACAAGTGAACAGTATTTGCCCTCCCATTGTTTGACTGACCCAGATATCTGGAGGATTATCCTGTATGTGGACTGAGCACAAGTGACGGGCTTTGATGTAACAGAGCCCCTGACCCCTCTGTTGATTACATGTTCTTCTGCTAAAGATGCCTTTTCCAGTACTTAACGGGGAGGCATGAGTAAGTTGCTTGGTCCCTGTAGCTTTTTGTACTTTGTGGTCTCTATCATGTTGCGACATTAACCAAAGCCTGGAGAGGGGCATGGTCAGAAGGCACATGTCCCAGGAAACCAGACTGACTGCGGGTTCAGAACCCTCCATGACGTGGAGTGGGACCCGGAAACATACTTGGTCTTGCATGGCTCCCCACTGCCCCTGACCACCTACAGCCAGCTGCTTCTGGTAGTGTACCCTTAATTTTTAGGTCATCCGCCATCTAGAGTTGAAGGGGCATCTCCTGGCTAGAGAGGTGCTAGGTGCTGGGGGGTAGAGCTGGGCAGATGTTCCACACATGCAGGGGCCTGTTCTAGGCCAGGCAGACTCAGACCTTGCATGGCCATCAGAAAGCCTGTCCCTTAAGGCCCAGAGTGGGGCTTCCACTGGGCAGGGAAACGAGGCGGGTACTGTAGTGCAATTTCCTAAACATGCCTTTCATGTGTCATCTCCATTAAACAAATTCTGCCATTCAGAGGTGTTACTGAAACAAAAGTCCCTGGGTGAAATCTGGAAATGTTTTCCTTTGTTCTGTGGTGGGCTCATGAAAGGTGGTGATGTTCACCACCAGAGAGTCCCTCACCTTAGATGTCCAGTGGGACTAATTGGAGAATATTTCTCCTGCAGACCTGATGTTCTTCCAGGCTACTCTGCTCTGTAGTTCACTCCTAAGCATAAGACCTCACTTTGCACATTTCAGTTACAACAGAGACAGTTTTGTATCAAATTAAATAGTAGGTGTTTAGGATAAGTAAGCAGACCCAAAGCAAATAGGTAAATACACACCTGAATAAAGTCAGGGCATGGTAATTTATACTTGTTCTCACTTCAGTGCTTTTATTTTATGAAAAAAGTCTTATCACTGATTTTCTAGGCTATGCAGCCCTGAAAACCTCCCAGAGGTGTTTACTGACTAGGAGTGTGTGTGTGTGTGTGTGTGTGTGTGTGTGTGTGGCAGGGGTAAGGATTTTCCTAATACCGTGCCAAGTGCTTAGAATACTAGCCTTCTTTTTGAAATGGCTGTTTGTAGGGTATCCACGTACCTTCCAGTGAGACTTCTGCTGGAAACAGTGCACTTGGAGGCACACCTGACATGGTTGAGGGAAGGTGCCTGCAACTTCAGCCAACACAGATACCGAAGGATAGCTCTGCTGCTGCGTGCTGTTCATCTTAGAGAAGCAATTTACTACGAGGCTGTGGAGTCCAGAGGTTGACAAAGTTGAAACAAGCCTAGTGTGTCTTCATTTTGCCCCTTCTTTTCCTTTGGTCCTCTTTCTGGTGCTGGTCTCTCTCCCCACTGTCCATTCAGGTGCCCAACATGTCTCTCCATTCTCATCCCCAACACTTCACAGGATGACACCTTCCTTCCAGCAAAACCTGCTCATCCAGTTTCTCTCTCCTCCCTCTCTGTAATGTTTCTCTACCTTTCCTCCATAGGCAGTATGGTAAGCCAGTAGAATTGGTAGGCTTAAGTGTATGTGGTCCCCTCTGCATCAACAGTGATTTTTCCTGTTAGGAGAGGTTCTCTCGGAAGGTACAGTTCCATAAAGTTTCCCTTTTCGTCAATATGAAATAGTGGTTAATTGTATGACATTATAATCAATAATAACTTCATCCTACTTAATATACCTTTCACCAAGAAGATTATGTGGGGAATTTTTGATGTTTCAAAGTACAAGCTTTAGTATTAATTTTGTGACATTACAGATAAAGGAGTAGAGGATGAAATACCTTATGAATCATATTGTACACCTAAAAGTTAAATGCTCAAAATTCCATATGTGAACAGTTAAATTTGGAGATGCTTTAAGTAGAAATTTACAGTATCAGATTACATTATTTGCTTAACTTAGGGGTTTTAAAATCTCATATCTTGGTTTCTGTCTTGCTTTGCTGTCAGCTCAGTGAAACTATTGAGGATGAGATAATTGCTCTTTAAACGACATGCTGAGGACATGTTCTTGTTTTGTCTTCTATTAGAAGTTTAGTTCTGAGCCCCAACATTCATCTTGTTTTTATTCTCCAGGGTATATATTTGAAAATAAGGGAGTTTTCAGTTATATTTGAAATATAATCATATTCTTATTTCTAGTTTGAATTCAGGATGTAGGTAGCAATTGTTTCAATTTTCTTTTTATTATACTTTTTGATAATAGCTTGGACAGGTGTCTTTATAAAGGAGACCCTTGGTGAGGTGCATTGGTTCTTGCCTATAATTCTAGCACTCTGTGAGGCTGAGCTGGGAGGATTGCTTGAGGTCAGGAGTTCAAGACCGGCAAGAGGGCACCCTGTCTCTACTAAAAACAGAAAAAATTACCCAGGTGTGGTAGCTTCCTCGTGTAATCCCAGCTACTTTGGCTGAGGCAGGAGGATCACTTGAGCCTAGAAGTTTGAGGTTACAGTGAGCTATGGTTGTGCCACTGCACTCCAGCCTGGGTGACAGAGTGAGACCCTGTCTCAAAAAGAAAAAGGGAGGAGGGAAAAATAGATCCAGAGATACTTTCCCTCCATTTTTCCTTCCTTGCAATAATATCCTTGACAGGGTATTATCAAGAGATACCAAAGAACATACCAAATTGGTAAGTGCATATTGAGTTCTGACACAGGTTGTACAGATGAATTTGAGACCATGCTTCTTATGATTTGAGAATGGCATGAAGACTGAAGTTAAAACAGTTTGATAGTAAAGGTGATACATTATTATACCTCCACTGGGATATTAATAATTTTTCTCTTCAATCACATGCTGTGGCTTATGAGGTCTCATTTGGTGCATCAGTTTTTATGTGTGGGAAAGACACCTGTGGAAGACACAAATACCATGTATTTAATGGGGAAAGGTTTGAATGGTTATGCTTTCATTTCTAAGCAGCTGATAGCCTTAGATTTGAAATGGACCACACTGGAATAAGGCAGATAGTGTTTGTTTGTATTTTGAGAGACAGGGTCTCACTGTGTTGCCCATGCTGGACTGCATTGATGTGATCATAGCTCACTGTAGCCTGGAATTCCTGGGCTCAAATGATCCTCCTGTTCTAGCCTCCCAAGTAGCTGGGACCACAGACATGTGTTACCTTACCCAACTATTTTTGGGGGAAAGGGTACTGGTACTGACAGGGTGTTACTATGTTTCCCAGGCGGGCCTTGAACTCCTAAGCTCAAGCAATCCTCCTACCTCAGCCTTCTAATACTCTGGGATCACAGGCATGAGTGTTTTCATGCTAAGAGTACAGAGTTACATACAGCAGGCTTGGCTATGATTCTCTGTAATGGCTGTATTGATTGATTGATAGGATTCTGGTTTTATTATGATCCTAGTAGAGAAGTGAGAAGATACCATCTACACCTAGCATTTCATTTAATACTTTGGAAGAAACCATTTTTTGTACTGATTTCACACTAGTTTTCAGCTGAAACTGAATATTAATTGTTGTCATATTTGAAAAATCTGCATTGCGTAGAGCAGCCAAACTAGAGTTAACAGTTTGCCTCAAGTTCAGGAGCAGTTGGAGTATCTTGAAGATTTAAACATAGATATCCAAGGTGGGTAGTAAATCTCTAAAAAATTTCCTTTCTATTAGTGATTTGCTGGGGGTTTTATTATTATTACTATTACTAATTTGTCTGATACCAGATTCAGGTAATTTTTTTAAAGAAATTGTTGCATGGCCTACCTTGTCAGTGAAAGCAGACACACACACACACACACACACACACACACACACACACACAAAAACACACCCCACCCTCACCCCTGTCCATCTCCTCCCCCCCAATCAGTTCTCTCAGACTCATGCTTTCAGATACTTTACCCAGAAAATGGTCTGAGAGTGATGATTGTAGATGCCAGGGAGAGTTCCTATGACAGTGGTCACTCTGTAGTTTCTTGAATATAAGAAATTATACTGATACTAGTGTTTTAAACCTCCCTAGATTGCTGCTGTTTGGTGATTAAGATAGCATTAAGAATTTCTGGCACGTTTAAATGTTCCTTTATAAGGGATGTACATGTGATCTTCTGTGATCACATTTTCTCTAAGCCTAAGCTGGAAGGCAGTTGGAATCTTCCACTGACCTTGCTTGCTTTTCTGAGATTTTACCACTGATTTCTCAGAAGCAAATTTTAGAACATTCGGGTATTTAAAAACATGAATTCTTGTACTTAATTAAGATGGAATTTCTCTGGTAGGTAGGTCTTTTTTGCTTTAAATCTTTGCCTATGGAAAAAAATTCAAAATTTTAAATAAATTCCTAAAAGTGGCTTTTCTTAAAATGACAAGAATTATAGTGGGAATAGGAAAGATCTTTCATCCCTTTTAAAAATTCTATTTACTTCCTAATTATCTTCACTATTTGCCACAAAGTAAAATATGTATTTATTTGCTCTCAGAAACAAAAGAGTAGTATTTCATTCCTTTCAGCAAATGTCAGAATGGTTGGGTTTTGTTTTCTGTTTGCTTTTTTGTTCTTGTTTTTTAATGGAGAGAAAAGTATAGTTTGTTCCAGATGTAGCCAGGGACAGCACAACTGGAAGATGGAAGGAGGGCTGTTGCCTTGAAGTCACTGTGGGAAGACTAGGTGGCCTTAGAAGCCCTTTTACTATGTTAATCTTCCAGACTGGCCACACGTTGGCCTTGCAGTAAGGGGCCAGTGTATCATCTTTTGAAGATGTGATTGTCAGGAGATCTGTGCTCACTTGCATTCTGGCAGATCATGCGTGCCACTTGCAGAAAGTGGTAACATCTCTTTTGCATGACACAGATAAGTTGCTGTTATCTGTGCTAATTTTAACATCATAAATATATGAAGCACCTTCAGGCTAAGAGTGGACATGAAAATTTTAGTGGACCCATAGGGAGTTTAACACTTGTTTTGATAAAACCTCAGAATAATATTGTTAGTTGGTTTTAAATAAATGTTTTGTGAAGTTTCAGAGATAATACATATTTTGCTCTACCTTTTAGTCTTTATTGTGATTTTTAAAGGGGATTTTTTTTAGAATCCTTTAACCATTGTATCTTAAGAATTCTTTCTTAGTTATCCTTTATTTAACTGGAAAACTTATTAGAGTTCATTGGTAGAAAATGATAGGCTATACAAATAATCATGAAAAATATTTTTGTCCTTGGTATCTAAAAGTCATTGTCAAAAGTATTGCCACATTCTATTCAGTTAAAGAGGGTGTGTACAATTTTATTGTTTGAGATTATGGTGTACTAGCACAGTGTCTTAGACACCAAAGCTCAATGGAGTTAGATGTTTTCCAGGAAATTTAATTGGGATTTTCCCCCTAAGATATTCACATTTCTTTCCACCCCCAATTTTGTGGAGTAAACAAAACCTTTGTTCCAGGTACAGTTTCTTCTAAGAGATTGCTGAAGGACTGGGGAGAGAACATTGTAGGAGTAGGAAAGGGTTCCCTTTGCACAGCTGAAAAGGAAAGCCCTGGAGTCCTACCCCTTCCTCTGCAGCACAGGGGCCTTCCCCTACTCCCAAAGAACTGCAGCAGCAGGAGCTGTTCCAGCAAGCCAAGGGTTTGTCTGTTTCCCTTTCTAATGTGCAGAGATCTTGACCAGCTTTCTGTGTTGAGCTCCTCTTGACCAAACGGATAACGTGTTGGAGAATGATGGCACCTCAGATGCATACAAGATGTGTGGAGCTCATTAGATGAAACTTGTACAGTGTGGGGAGTGCTTTAGTGTAAGGAAACTTCCAGCCCACCATCTCTCTATCCATACTCCATGCAGGCAGGTTCTCAGCCACTTAGGCTTGTATGTCCCACATCAAGTTTTATATACTTTCCTGATGCAAAAGAAGAACTTAAAAGTTTCCTGAAGGAAAAAGTACTGTCAAGTCGGATGGAAAAAAAAAAAAAAAGATTTCTTTCCAGTTATACTGAAAGTAATAGCATAACTAAACCACATTTCCCAGAAAACTAGATACCATCAAACTTGAAAGACAGAGTAGATAGGAATGAGCTCTGCCCAGATCATAGTTGGGGAAACATGCTGTTTTCCAGCAGCTGCAATTTAGCATGCACGGGGCTGTGAATTTTTCTGCACTTTGGTTTCTAGGCAACTTGTGGAAATTTTAAATCTGGATATAAACACACACAGCCCAAACTGAATAAAATGATAAAAAACCTAATGACATACACCCCTCTATGCCACAGCCCTCGGTAACTATAGCAAACAAATCCAGGCCACTGCCTGGCTATGTAGACATTCTGGTAGTTCAGCCTAGGAAGTGAAGACAGAGTAGCCACACATGACTCCTTTGTCACAAAATGATTAATACTTCTACAGTGTAAGCACATGTGTGCTCTGCCTCTAAGGTCCCCTTGCATCTCCTCAAGGGATGGATTTTATTGTTAAGGGAGATTTGTTTTTCCTATTAATTAGTCCTACATTAAGATTCTTAGAAGTTTCACATCTTTTTATTGCCAGCAGCAAGCTCAGTCTGTGAAAGGGTTACTAGATGATTTCCTGGATATTAGCTTTATTAGTCTTCCCCACTCATCTTTTCCTGTAGAAGCTCTTAGAACTCATTACATTTCATTAAGTCCAGGTTATTTCTTGGTGGGCAGGTCTGACCCAAAGGGTATTCATCAGCGCTGAGATGATAGGAGCTATTAGGGAATGTGGCTTAATATTTCCGGGGGAGGTTTAGACTTGAAGATAACCCTGATGAGTTTATAGATGAGGCAGGTTTAGTAGATTGCTAGTAAATTTGGCAATCTAAAACAGACCATGCACTGTTTAGGTTCATGTGGAAAACTGACGAGCTCTAGGTTTGAAAAGAAGGGTTATGCAGACATTCTGGGTGGCAGAAGTCAAATGCAACGCATGTGGGTGCGTGTTACTAGCATATGGAGGAAGGGTCAGCATGGTCAGCCAGCCCCCTGTGTGTGCTGTTGGAGTATGCATTTTGAGCAACACGGAAAGGGAAAGGTCCGAATAAAAATAATACTTAGGAATGAAAAAGAAGACTCATGGGAGGAGTTAAAAAAATTCAATTCGTTCAGCCTAGAATAGCAATATTGAGAACTCTAAGGTTTAGCTGGCCCAGTACGAGCAGTTAGCCCAGGGTCCTAACCCTTGTGTCCACAGCTTAGACACTTTGGTGCAGTGAGGAAGGCAGACATCTGGCTGTTCTTAGATTTATTCCTGTATTCAGAGGAGGGATTCACAAATTACCGTTGTTTCACAATACAGAAATTAGTGACTTAAATTACATTGGCACGTTTAAGGTATTGCAAATAATAACAAATACACTAAAAATCAATAACAAATACACTGTTACTAATACAGAACACTAATAAGTTCATGTTTTTACACAGCTGTCTTCAGTGCTAATTATTTGTGGCTTCAGTGAAAACTGGATCACCATTTCACCTAAGTCCTATTCTACAAACATATTTTTTGTAAGTAATAATTCTCTCAAAAGCTTTAGTTTAGGGCAAGGTGTATAAACAGAAACAACTTACTAGGTTGTTAATTTGTCCTTTGGACATCATGTTTGCTTATTTATTCATTCATTCACTTTTGATGTTATTGATTTTAAGAAATTTTTAAAATAGCTGCTGGCATTATTTACTATTAAGAACAGTGATTTGTGACAGCAGGCTAAGATTACTGACACTTATTTTTCAGACTTTGTAAAAACAGGTTTTAGGATATTAAATTTTTATAGTTATTGCATGATTGATTTATTTCCTTTTCCCACAGAACTAAAGCCTGTTAAGGATGCTATTTGAATTTAATTCTGGGAACATGCTAAGAATAGCATCGAGGCATTTAAGAGGAACTGAAAGGAAGGCACAGGCCTTGTCAGCCCTGCTTTATACCTGAGCAGCAGGAAGTTGCAGGATAGTTTTTCCTCTGTCCCAAAGCTTGGCAAGTAGAGGGGAGAAGAGGCCCACAGCCAGGGAACTGGGGCCACAGCCACACCAGAGGGCTCTGCTGTCTAAGGCTCTTTCTCACAGGCTTGTGCCTGCCTTGACAGGAAGAGTTGCACACACAAAATCAAACAGCTATTACTTTCCCAACCTCTTTTATTCTGCGTTTTATTTTCCTTCTTTAGAATTAAGTTTCTACCAGGAATGGTTTTCTGAGAACTGAAGAAGGCAGTAGGCTGTATAACATGGTGTGCAGTCCTGCTCATACAGCAGATGATCAAACTCAAGTTTGCTTCCAGTTTTTTTTGCTTCGAGTTTTGCTTCCAGCCTTAGGACCCTAGTAAAGCCCATGATCACTGTGCTTTCTGACAGAACAGTGTCAAGGCCCAGGACAAACCCATTGCTCCCTGGATACCTTCCCTACCTAAGGCTGCCTTGCTTGTGGCTCTTCCATATCTGTCTCCATCTCTACAACAGGGGCAGGGCCTGTCTCCTAGCCCTCCTCCATGTCTTTCAGACAGTGATGCCAAGTGGTAGCCAAAGATAAAAATGCAGCTAATCAGAAATAGCTGAAAACATTGCTTTTCTGATAAAGGACATGGTAAAGAACCACACTTCGTTCCTCATTGAAGAGTATACCTGCAAAGACACAGCTGGTTTGTTGCCTTTTAGAAAACACAGCAGTGTAAATTTCGGAAAACATTATAATCAGGCAGTTCCGTGACAAAGTTAAGTCTCCATCCCCTGAGGAGAAAGCAGGTAATGGGCATGAATCTTTACACGTGTATTGCAATAAATAATAGGCTCCAATCTTTTACCCATTCCCTTTACTACTTAGACATTTTGTTCAGCTCCGCAAACCAAAAGGCCCCATGCCATTAAGGAACTTTGCCAGGTTTACCGTATGTAAGTGAAACATTTGGGAGCTGAGGAAGACTTTTTTTGCAGGAGTGACTTGTGCTTTAATCAGTGTAGGAAATGACCTCATGAAAAGATTCATCTGTTCTAGAAAAGTAGAGAATAAAGGAAACTGTTCAGAAATAAGATTGTTTTTTAAATCAGTTTAAATAAAATTGTGTTTAAAATCAGTTACGTAGTAATGTGAAATTGTAATACTGCTAGATGCCTTTGTGGTGTGTATTCAGAGTCCTTGAGTATGGGGGGCGGGTAGAGAAATACTTAAAAGGTACAATAAACTAGGCTGTAATCTCACCATATGTGTTGAATTGGACACAACTCTTCTGCATTTAATGAAGACTTTAGCCTTCAGGGGTAAATAAAACATCGCTAAACAAGGATGGCCTGAATATTTCTTACTGGCTGTAATAATTAAAGCCATGAAAAAGGTGGTGGGGTTATGTTACTTATTAACTGGAATCGCTCTTAGATTTGATCAAGACGCGGTTGCCCGTGGCACTTTGTTTCATGTTTGTCCTTTGTTTCATTGACACGCTCTGCCCTGGCCTTGGTGGCACTGTAAAAGCAGTGAAGCAGTTAAGAATCAGACCCAAAATGCTCACAGACCTCCCTCCTATCTAGCCGCCTTCTCTTCCCAGACCACTGCCCGCCACAGATTTCTCAGCCACAAGAATTGAGCCTGAAATTACCCATAAAGCTGTACACTTGGGAGTTGGGGGAAGGACCTGGAAGAAATCTCTCCCCCCTTGTAGGAGGAAGCTGATGAGTTCAGGTGTAGCTGAGAGCTTTTTAAAGGATGCTTTTATTTTTCTCGTATGTTGAGCCAAACAAAGCGAAGAAGGAATGAGATTGATTATAAGAGGAACCTGGAACTTGATATATTAGGATCCTATTGGTGCTGTAAGAGATTACCTCAAATTTAGTGGCTTAAAACAAATTCATTATATTATAGTGTCTGAAGTCAGAAGTCCAATGCACGTTTCCCAGGACTAATGTCAGGGTGTTGGCAAGGCTTCCTTTCCGTAGCCTCTAAGGGAGAGCCTAGCTCCTTGCCTTCTGCAGCTTTTAGGGTTCCCTGTGTGCCTTGGTTTCTTCCTCCATCTTTTAAATCTGCACTGTCTGGCCAAGTCCTTCTGGTGCTGCTCTCTAATTTTCTTGTTTCTGCTGTTATTAATAGATGGACCCTTGTGATTACCTTGGGCCCACCTGGATGATCTAGGGTGCTCGCCTCGTTTCAAGGTTGGTCAGTTAGCAACCTGAACCCCATTTGCAGCTTTAATTCCCCTTTGCCCCGTAACTGAACATATTCACAGGTTTCAGGGATCTGGCAGTTACGCTGCCTATCACTTCAGACGATGTTGATAATGTAAAGGGTAGTGAATTAGGGGGTTCATAGGGTTGAACAGTTGACAGATACATGGTGCGGTATTAGAAATGGATTTTCAGTAGCTTTGTAGTTTCCGATAGCGTCTTACAGATACTGTTAGGAGAAACTGTATATGTACACACACATATATGCCATAAAGTAGAAAAAGTCATTCATATCTTTATCTTTACATAGAGTTTCTAATTTACCATAATCTAACATGCTAATTATTAAATATAAAAGAAATTTTAAGTGGCATACAACTAATTTATAATAGTTTTGGGGAAATTGGCATGTCTATTCAAAAGAATGATATAATTTATTTTTTTTTTTTAAATTTGTGGGGTTGTTTTGTTGTTGTTTTTAGTTTTTTTTTTTTTGTTTTTTTTTTGGCCGGGGCCGGGTTTAAACCTGCCACCTCCAGTATATGGGGCCAGCACCCTACTCACTGAGCCACAGGTGCTGCCCATATAATTATCATAGTTTTATTGACTTGTGAATAATCTAACCATCTGTTTTATGAATTTTATAATTTTTTTTAACATTTTATAATGTTAGATTATTCTTTTTAGCACTATAAACACCCTTTTTAGTGCACATTTTCTTAAACTTTTTACATAGTTTTAACTGCTGTGTTATGTGTTCCTGTTTATTAAATGGCTTTTCTGTGTTCCCTTCCCGAGGCATCTAAGACTATGGGTAAATGGCCTACAAGGCCATTGCAAAGTCAGCTGAGATAACAGATGTGAGAAGTTCTCTGGGAGAAAAGTCCCATCTGCATTTGCATAAAGCAGAGCTGCCTGGTTAAGCTGTCAACAGCTTCCTGGTGGAAATGTCCCTGAAATAGATATGACATTTACCTGTAATGGCTTTCTTTGCCTGTGAAATTAATGGTGCAAGGCTTTAAAAAAGAAGTGTATTATCTTTGAATTTCTCTTCTAAAAGTTGATCCTATTTTAACAAATTTATGTCATTTGGTTGCTAAGAATCACTGCTAATGGGCACAAGATGGAAACTTTGGTCCTGTTACAAGACAGGTTACATTAATTCAAAACTAGCTGTGCTAGATGCAGGGGGTGGCGGTGAGAGAATTAAAAGAACAGACATACTAGGCCTACAAGGAACTCAGAAATTAGAGATTTATACACAGTAGCACTCTTAATAATTATCTTGTAAAGCAGAATAGGATTAACAGGGTACATGGAAATGAGTGAGAATAAAACCCAGGAAGCACTGACTGACGTGTCTGGAAAGGCAGGACTGGCAAAGGGTTCTTTAAAAAGGTGGCCTTTGAAAAGTGACTTGAGAGGGCTTTCCTGGTTGAGGGCCTGGTTTGGCTGCAGAAAGTTTTGGTGAGGGGTTTTGGAAAGGATTGGGGCTGAGAATGAGGCATAATATTGAAAGGCATGCATGTCACTGCTTCAGTCCAAGAACAGAAGAGGCCAGGATCTGAGTGGTGCTTTAGGGAAGCCCATTGGTGGTAAGGCAGGCCTGGTGAGGCCCCAGGGCCTGCATTGGAGGGGGTGCTGGCCACTGGGAGAAGGAGGAGAGTGGGGTGGTGGTGTTACATTTGGTGGTTATAATTGGCAGGGTGAAGAGTTGTATCCTTCACACAACAAATCTCAGACTGTGCACACATGCACACAGTTGGCCTTTAACGAGCTTGAGGAGGATGATGATAGGCCATTGTAAATTCAAGCACAGAAACAAAAGTGGGTCTTTAGGCAGAAAGGGAGCCAACAACTGTGCTTGGTGTTTCCTGACACCCTTGAGAGTCGGTTGCATAGTGCCAAGAGCTTGTGCCCAGGGTCACTAAGTGGTAGCAGGATTAGACCTAGGTCTGGATGATTGGTCAGCTGATGGTGCTGATGCAGGACAAGGCAGCACCATGACCTGCTGCCTTAGCCCTGGAGGTGTTGAAGCTCCTGCGGATGGAGGAACCAGCTTGCTGCAAGGGCCGGACACCTGCAGGGGAGATGCTGGTGGCGTGTTGTCTCCTCCACGTGCACTTCTGATTGGTGGATTTCCTGTCAGTTTACAAGGCCTGAGAGTTCATTGGACAGCTGGCTGTAACTGACAGGAGTCACACCCTAGCAGAACAACCTCCCTGCCACTATATAAACCCCTGGGCAGAGAGCCCAAAGGCTGAGCTCCAGGAAGGGGCAGGAGAGCTTGTTCCCCTACTGGGTTTTCTCTTCGTTTTTGTAGTTCTTGTAATTTTTGGTTTCTGTAAATAAATTCTGACTTAGCACTGATCCTGTGGTCCGTGGATTCATTCTTCCTATCCGGGAGACCAAGAACCTGAAATTCCGGTATCAGTGCCCCTAGTACCTGCTAACTGTGTGTGCAAGAGAGAAGGAATGACTGGTTTTAAAGAGGGTGGAGTTTCGTGGCCCACAGCTGGCAAGCCGAATCCTGGAGGTGCAATGCAGCCGTGTGCACCTTAAATCGGGGGGAGGGAATGCAGGCTCATGGCTAACTGCAGGGCTAGGGGATGTCTTGGGCACCTGGCTGGAGCCTAGGCACAAGCCAGGACACCACCATGAGACCTTGTGCCCAGTGGCCAACCTGTGCCACTCCTCTCCGAGCAGTGAACCTGGAGTCTGGTGTGGGGTCCCAGGACCTGCAGGACTGTGTTAAAGAGATCCTGTATTACGTCTGTGCCTGGCTTATTTGGGCACACATGAGTTTCCCTAAATACAATGCCGGTGTTCCCACACCTTCCTTTGGTCAAGGACGCTGGGGGATCCAGTGCACTCACCCCAGGCTTCGCTTCCAAAGGGAGAGATTTGCTAGCAATCAAGGGTGCTGTACTACAACTGTCCCCTCTAAGAGCCAGGTATTTTCAGAGTTTTCCCCCCATTCATAATCATCGTCCTTGTGCCTCTAATTAGGTCATTGTTCATTTTCAGAGACATTTTCTAGGGACAGATGTCAGTTTAAGTAGTTCCAACAATCGCATTAAATAATATCGGAGTTGAGAGTTGAGTTGATTTCGGGCAGCTCGGCCCAGAGGGCCCCTGCAGTTGGTAGTAGCCTTTGGGGATTTGCTTTGGCTGTGCTAGGGAAGGCGTCACTGCCCCCACTTTGAAGAGAGGTAGCTCAGGGTGACAAAAGGGTGGCTCCAGCACTGCTGGCCGGCAGACTTAGCTCCCCTTAAAAAGAAAAGGAGGAAAACATTTCCAGTTACTGGGTATTTTATGAACTAGGGCTGCTAATCTGACTTTCAAAGAGGGAAATGTTAATTATAAAAATAGCTCGAACAAATAGTGTTGAGATCATTGAGAAATGAAATCTGCAGTGTCAGTGAGAACTGCTCATCTAAAGTGAGCATACTCTCAAGACAATGTGTAGTTTACCCTAAGACTTACTCTGTACCTTTCAATCAAAACAAAATTGCAAATGTGACCAACAGCTTTGTTGGGAGTTGCTTTTTGCTTTTAAGAGAAAATGCACCAGTTTGTGTGAGAGATGGGGATGATACGATCAGTGCTGTGCTTGGCTATTGGAGATTTACTTTTGCAAGATCATTTTGGTATATTTTGTAAAATTTCTTTATTCCTGTTTCTCATTGAAGAGTATTTATGTTGTTTGCATTCTATAGGGTGTCCCCAAAGTCGCCATCCCTAGGGAAATTGAGTAGGAAATTGTACTGAAGGTACCTTTATTTACAAAATATTACTTACAAAATTTTACAAAGAGGTGGTCAATGTGTAAAGAAGGTCAATGTGTAAAGAATATTTTGTAAAAAATTTTGTAATGAATATTTTATAAGTGTATGGTTAGCTACAATTTTCCATTTTCCCTCTGGATGGCAATTTGGGGGCGATTTTTGGAACACCCTATAAAGGTAGAAAGGAAATTTTCTAACTGAAAAATAGTCTTTACATGTAAAGGAATTTAATGATTTTAACATTCTTATATATTTGAAAATATGCCGAAAGCTTATTAATATTGTTAGCATTTAAGGGGAGGTGTTGTACACAAAGAGATTGACTTAGCTAAGAAAGACTTCTATTTCTAGCTCTTATCTCAGTGGGGAATTTAGGGAAGGATAAGATTCCCCAGCCAAAGAGGCGGTGGCCCCAACCCCTGATTTTTTCCTGCCACATGAGATTATTTTATTAAAAAACTCAAAGGAAAAAAAAATTATTGTGTTTTCTCTGAAAGAGCTTGCTTTCTGTGTTTTCAGTTGTTCACTATGTTTATTTCATGTACAGAACAAATGTTCGGAGTCTTTTCTGTATTTTTATTTTGAGGCACCTGATTTGTTTCTACTTGTTTTAACTGAGATAATTTTCTTGTTTAAGAAGATTAACTTTTAAGTGTTTACTACCATTTAAATTGTATTTAGCTGTTTGTTATATTAGTGTTGAGAGGGGAAAACTTAGCTGCTGAACATAAATGGCATTTTCTATTTTAAGCCACTAAATTAGTTTTGTATAACACGAACAGTTAAAGATTTCCTTCATTTAAAGTTGGAGATATTTTAAGAGCACATTTTAGTAAATGCATGGAATGGGACTTAAAGCCATACATGAGATATGGAAGTTTTGAGACAGACTGTGTTATGGTCCATTATTTCACTTCCAAGAAACACAGTCGACAGCGTCCTTTGTTTCCCTGTGCAAGTTTCAGCTCGCTGGGTTTATTGGTGTTTGGGAGGCATCATTTATTTTCCTCCATGCGGATTTTGTGCTTGATTTTTGTGTATCTCAAAACTTCCATAATGACCTCAAATGTTAAAAATTAAAAAAAAATTTTGGAAGAAAAAATGTGCTGAAAGGAGAAGAGTTTCATAACCTATTTTGTGCAGTTTTCATAGTGATGGCTTTTATTTTTTAAATTTTTCTCCATTTAGTAGCTCCCTGTAGGGGCTTTTTGGTTTTGGTTATCTTTCACATAAACTTGTAAATTGTTCAATAATTCTTTTAAATGGATGCAGATTGCTTTAAGGTCAAACTAGTACTCGCAAATAAGTGTAAGAAGCTTTTGTTTTTTTATCCTAAGCACTTATTTTACAGTTGTAATTTTATACATCCTCCTATCTCAACTGTGCATTTAAAGGTAGAAAAAAAGCTTAATTCTCAGAACTTGTGTATAGAGTATTACAGTTTTCTGAGGAAAACGAGGCACCTTCCTTAAGGTAGGTCCCTCTGTTGAGACTCTTTCTGGTTTTGTTGCGTAGTGAATCTTTTAGAAATGCCTGCCCCTCGCTTACTCCCAATAAAAACCTTTGCTTCATAATCCTTGAAGTAGTTACTCTAGTTGATAGCAGCTGGAGTTGTTGATTTTGTTGTTGGGTCCTGTTCTGCAGAATTGGCAAAAAGATTGGTTTCTAGAGGTTTAGGGTGAGGATGCCAGTCATTAGACATTAAAGCTATCCTTGGACCCAGAAGACTCTTGACATTGGGGTTTTTCCTCTCTGGATTGCCATTTGAGTGACTTTAGTGTGAACAATTAGCAACCTTCACCAGTGCTAATTAAGGTGATGCAGATTGTTTACTAGAAAGATGCCCTGGGTGGGTGTTCTTTTATTCACATCATCTATAAAGTATTTTAAAAAATCGCCTCACATGTCTATATGTTGCACATTTCTTTCCATCAGGTGATCCAGGAACATTTGTTCCGCAGAAGGAACCAAACTTAGAAGTTAAATAGTCTTTTTTTTTTTTTTTTTTTTTTTTTTTAAGTGGTTTCACTTTTTTTCTTTGTTAGTTGCAGCCGGCACAGTCTGGTGTTTTTCCACAGTAACGTTAATATCCTTGTGAAATGGCATGTATGCTGGAGGTTTAAACTTTTTTTCTTTAAATACCATGTGCAATGAGAGAAAGTCCTCACATTCTGTAAATTAGAGGAAAAATTGCTACAGCTATGACTGCCTTTGTTCTCAAAGCCATTTGAATCGCCGGCTGTGTTGGGACTGGTTTGTACATTGTTTAAGTGCTGAGAGGAGAACTTCTAATTAGAGTAATTGCCGGGTGGGAGCTGACTCTCCCGGGCGGAGCGGGACGGGACGGGACGGGACGGGCCGGGGGCCTGCGGTGCCCTCCGCCTGGGGTGTGGCCGGGAAGGGCGCCGAGCCCTGGGAACGCGCCCCGCCCGGCCGCTGCTGGGGCGGGGCGGGGCGCGGCGGCCTTTGCGGGGATTGGCCTGGGGAGGAGGAGGCGGCGCGAGGTGCGGCCGCGGCGATATTAGCGGGCGCGGGCAGAGCCAGGTAGACGGACTGCGGGCGCCGGTGAGCGCGAGCCGCGTGAGTAGACCGCGCCCTCCCGCCCCTCCCCGCCCGGCCGCCGCGGCCGCGAGCCCCGCCGGCGGACACGACTGAGCGGTCTTGCCCCCCTTCCCGAAGCCCGTCTCGGATTCCTCCTCCTGACCTCGGGCTTTCCGCCGCGCGACCTTTAGCTGGGGGGAAGTGAGCTGCTAACTCGCCCCGCTTCCTAACCCCGTCCTTGACGTGCTCACCGCTACCCAGCCGGTTCCCACCGCCATGGTGATAACATTTGGTGTGGATGAGATTTCTGTTTGCCTTCAAAAATGCTCTGGCATGCTTCTGGGTGGCTGTCGCTTTTGTTTTCTCGTTTCCGTACTGATTGTGCACGTTTTAAAGTTAAGTGGGATCAGAAGGCACAGGCGTCGGGATTGTTATTATTTGTATGTTACATTGACCAAACTTTCAAGTAAAAAAAAAAAAAAATCAAAGTCTACCAGGAAAACAGGAACATAAAATACTGGTTCAGGCAACGTTCAACAAGTTAACTTTAGTTTCTGGAGCTGTGTTCTGTCAAGCGAGGCTGTGCGCGCGCTCACCTCTAATGCTCAGGTCTGCTCCTGGACTCGGCCCGCACTCCCCGAGCGGACGCCGGCCTAACGCGGACGGCTAACCCGGGATAAGGAAGGAGGCGGTCACAGAGTCTCAGTCGCCCTTCGTAGAGCACCTTGCCGTCACAGCTCACAGCAACCTCAGGTTCCTGGGCTCAAGCGATTCTCTTGCCTCAGCCTCTAGAGTAGCTGGGACTACAGGCTCCCGCCACAACACCCGGCTATTTTTAGAGTCTCGCTCTAGCTCAGGTTGGTCTTGAACTCTGGAGCTCACTCAGTCCACCTGCCGCGGCCCCGTTTTACACGTTGTGAAGGAAAGGTTTGTGTTGCCGCGGAGGGGAGAACTGTATTCCTTTTTTGTTTCTGAGGTAGATGTTATAAAGTTCTGAGATGAGAATATATATTATGAAATGAGAAAAGTGGTTCTTAACCTACTTTAAGCACTGAGACACACTGGTTAAGGTTCTTAAGCTTAACTAACGTCAGAGTTAGTGATTTTCAAGGCTTCGTATCCACTTTTCACTCTTGAGGATCTGTTATCACTGATTCTTCAAGTTAATTTGTTTTAAATGAGTCAGGCTTCACTTTGGAATATAATGGTGGAGATTGTAATTGCTACATTGTAGCTTTATTTTTTTTTAAATGTAATGTAAACAACTGCAAAAACATGAAAAGTAAGCAGTAATGACCTGAGGAATCTTTTTTAAAGTTTTTATTTTCAGTTTTAATTATATAAGAAAAATTTCTAAAAACCTACATAAAGAAAGCTGTTTCATTTCTCCCTCTTTTTTAAAAGATAAATTCTTAAATTTATACAGATAAACTGGAACACCAAGGGGAGGAAAAATATGGTTTTCCATCATTTCAGTTAAAATTTGGAAATGTCTTAACGTTTTCTATAATTTCCAAAAGACATTGTTTAATGTTAAAATGTATTATTTCAGTAAAATAATTAGCTTTTCATGAGCACCTTATATGTAACGTAGAGGGACATACAAAAAGACTATACATGCTGACACTTAACAATTTTGTGAAAAACTTCAATATGCTTGAGATTTTAGTTGCTAGTAGAAAGCTCATCTTAGGTTTAATCATGTTCCTGCCAGCACCTAACAGAAGACCTTCCAGGTCTTGAACATCCTAGGATTTTATCGCCATAGTTCACCACCACTCTAGGGTATCCATTTGGAAGACTGACTTTTGTTGATTCACTTTTAAGTACTTAACATCACGTAAGAAGATATTTTCCACCACCATAAAGTTGCATTTCAGATTCCAGGCTCCTCTGTCACCTCTTGGCCTTGGGGTCCGAGCTGGAGCCCACAGTATACCTGAGATTATAATGTTAAATTCTTACAGCATTTTATCCTGAAAAAGTGTTTTTATAATGCTACTTCATTCTGCTTGTTCCCTAGGGAGTAGTTTCTGTCATGATGGGCAGTACATTAATTTATGTATTATTCACCCACGTGTGTGCAGCTTTGGGGCAAAGTAACTGGGTGTCATTCATGTCCATGTGGTTTTGGTTCTGTTTCTCACTGGCATACTTGCTCACCTTTTCACAAGATGCACATCTATAAGATGGCCACTTGTCTTTACTGTAGAATACTGACCCAATAATAGCTTTCCTTCCCTTCGCGTGAGCTGGTACTGAGGTCAAAGAGGGAAAAGAAGTTAAAAATTAAATAAACATTTCTTGAAAGTCTGTGAAACTTTTTCTCTGCCCTTCTAAAGTTGAGTCCCTTTTTTAAAAAATAGGAATTTCCCCCAAGGGTCAAAGTGACTCTTAAGAAATTAATTCTTTGCTCTACTCTTCATAAAAATTTTCAAAGTTAATCCACAGTATAAAATGTCTGGACCAGAATCTGAATGTGTACAGAATTTGAGTGAAATACGACTCCTGTGCCTTATAGACGTTAAATCATTCTGTGAAGTAAAACTGAGACACACTGAGTAGTAGATTGTACAGTACTCCCAAGACATTTTTATTAAATAAAAACAAGTTTATTCCATTATTTTTCCAGCAGTAATTCATGTAGTTTTCCTCACTAGTCCCCCACCTCCCCCGCAGTTCCTCCTTAGTTGTGGTTAGCTGTGCATACATTTAAGGACACGTTTCTTTGTTAACAGTTTTTAAGGCAGAAACCACCTGACAAATTGTAGGCATGTGGCGAAAATTTATGCTTAGTTTAGATTTGGTAGAAAATACAGAAAGAATATTAGAAAGTAAAATGTAACCAAAAAGATATTTATGTTGTCTTAACTATGCACCTATGAAGAAAAAAGTATAGGAAGTGGGAGTAATGGAATGTTAGTGTTTTAGACCCCAGAATAAACACCCAAGAGTGAAATTTCTTATAAATTACATCCCTTGCTTCAGAACATGTTGAGTGTTACATGTGTGTGTCACCTGAATCGCTTGTCAAACCTGAGAGAGTGGTTAGCTAGGTTCCTCCTACCTTCTGTTGCTTGTCTTTTTCTCACCTTGCAACTCTTGTTATGTCATTACCTCAAATGCTTTTGTGGGTTACTTTTTTTAAAAAAAGCTTTTATTTTGATAATTTTTTAAAAAAATCACTTAATCCTTGATAGCAAGTTTTAACAAGGAGACGAGAAGGGAAGGGACAAATCTTCATCTAAGATGTACTATTGAGTTTTTGCATGTAGAACAAAATAGACTGTTAGGACTCTTCACACAATCTAATGTATTGCCTTTTGAAAAAACTTTGTGGAGCCATTGTCTCATTGATTATAGTTGATTACAATTGAAGATGCGTTTCTGTCATTTTACCATCAGTTTTTTAAACGTGAAGAGTTACCAAGCAGATTTGTTATTGTACAGGATGTTCATGGAACTTTTTAAGCTGATAAATTTGAATTTGTATTTTTTGGATATGTTCTACCTTAGAAGTATCACTTCTGGTCTGAATTTTCATGTGTAGTTACGTGAATTTATTTTTACAGGTTCATTTAAGTTACTGAATTTCTAATTGACAGCTGTTCCTACAGACATTGTTACCATATTGCTCTCTCTTACTGTATTGGGCATTAAGTTATTTCCGTTTGCTAGCAGGGACAGGGTGGTGACACATAAAATTAGAAAAATTGGTGCCCATCTTTAAGGAATTGTCTTAAACATGTACATTCTTTTTTATAAAAGTTAAAATATAGTGTTGTTTGAACTCATTTATTCGTTGTTTAAAATTAAAACAAATGTAGGATCACCTTTTGTAGATAGGATGAGGATGATGAAGATAGTATTTTCTGGAAGAGCTTAGTTTTTTCTCCCACATTTTCTAATCACTTGTATTTCGAAGAAGAAGTATTTTCAAACTGAATATCCATAAGGATTGCTTATTTGTGCATATGAGAACAGTAATTTTTTTCCATGGCATAGATTACTTTTTGCAATGAGCATGGGTAATTGGAACATTACAAGGAACAATCTATCTAGTGTTAATATATTTATTTACTAAAAGTATTAAATTTATAATAACCACAAATACCATCTGATTTTGACATATTGGAGTAATACAGGAAGTTGGAGGAAGATAGGAAGAGATTCTGAGTTTGAAAGAAATTATTACTGGTTTTCCACTTGGAAGAAAATCTGAAAGTATTTAATAGTTCATAGTGTAAATAACAATAGTAATCTAAGTGTGTGACTGCTATGCCTCATATTCTTCTACAAAATATTTGAAAAATTTGAAATTCTTCCAATTTTTGAGTTGATTATAGAGAATTAATGTTTTCTATCTAATAGTACTAGCATTCATCTTTGTGTAGAAGTATTGAAGTCAGAACTTTTGAGGTGTGTGTTATTTTAAAATTTTTTGAAGGAGGCTAAAGAGACAATGATAGGTTTCTTGGTGTGTGCTAATACTAGAAGATCTCCCTGTAACTCACTGGAGTAGCTTTACAGAAGCCTTTGGTTTCCTTCCAGTTCCTAGCTCAGCACTTTGCTAGAGCACTTGCTTTAATCATTTACCCATTTCAGTGCTCTTGGATCGGGTTGCAATAATGAATTTCTTCATAAAGTGGATCTTCTCCCCATTAAGTAAACTTTTTTAGGAAGTATTTGTAGCATGGTTGAGGAAAGTATTTCTGCTTGAGTTGGAGTCAGGAAAAAGAAAAAGGCTGGAGAGCTCAGGTAGGTTACTCAGAGAAAAGTTGACACACAGTTCCTTATTTTATAGAGTTTTAGAAAGTTATTTATACAAATTCAACTGTATTCTGTACTTTTTTCTCAACTAATAATCCATCTTCCCATATTGTAGAAATAACTCCTTTATGTGGGTATATGTTTTATACCATTTTTTGACTCAGAACTAGCGAACAGTTTTGACAATATAGGTATATTCATGTGCTGTACTTTGTCATACATTATGTAACTAGAATTTGCAGTTAGAAAACATAAATTAACAGTTCAGGTTTATAAAATGCATATGCTTATTGAAGATAAATACGTCAGGTATTAAGTACAATATTTAACTAACAGCATTAAATTCTAAGGAATCACAAAGGCTACTTCTATGGGAAAAAACTGCAAACCAAAGAAAAGTTAGAAGTATTTTGATATGGCAGGGGTCCTCAAACTGCGGCCTGCGGGCCACATGAGGCAGTGTGATTGTATTTGTTCCCGTTTTGTTTTTTTACTTCAAAATAAGATATGTGCAGGGTGCATAGGAATTTGTTCATGGTTTTTTTTTTTTTTTTTAAACTATAGTCTGGACCTCCAACAGTCTGAGGGACAGTGAACTTGCCTTCTGTTTAAAAAGTTTGAGGACCCCTGCTATAGCCTAATTTCTTTAGGAATCTTTTAAGTCATATTGAACCCATGTCATGGCAAGGGGAGGAGACTGAACTACTTTGGAATTTCTGGTCTTTTTTCCACAAGTGATGATCTTCTTGAGAAACATAAAATTCAGATAGGGAATGTTCTCCCTTTGACCCCATTGTAGTTGGTCTGGCAGATTCCAAGGTGTAGGGAAGGCAGATGCAAGAATCCCAGGCAGCTCGCAGAGTACTGGGAAGTTTTCGGTTTTAGTGTTTACAATGTTTTATTTTCCAAAATCTGTAGTAACAAAATACTAATGTGTACGTGGTTGTAAGAGATCCAGTTGACAAGAGGATTACATTTAGGAAAATAAAAGTGTATGAAAATTTGCCCCTTATAACCTGGAAATAGAGAATGATGTATGCCAATATATAATTTCAGATTTTCAGATACTATTTGCTAATGAGGGTATCTGTTTAGTCCCTGTGGTGCTGCTTTTGGAAGCACCATGAGCAAACCATGGCTCAAAAGTGCAGTAGTTTAAACTCTATTAGAATTTACCTAAAAATAAGTAAATACGCCTTTTTTCTATATAAAAGGAGTTATATGAATATTTGGTACTACTTGAGTTTTCTTTCCAAAATTTGATCATAGACAAGTCCTTAAAGATGTTTGATAATCAAAGATAACTGCTTCTGCTAGACAAATGTATGCTTATTGATTTTTTTTATTTTTAAGAAAATTATTTTCATTCTTAATTACTTAGCAACTTTCATTTGCTGGCACATCTAATTTTATGCCCCTGAACCAGTGGGAACAGTATAGACTTCTGTTCTTAAGTTTTGGCAGTTCTTTAAACTATGTTAAGTTTTTGCTTCAACATGCGAAGAACAGTTTTTCTTAAGTTTTGTTTTCATGAGCAATTCAAACCAATTGTATTTTTTCCTCTATACAACTTACTTATTTAGAATAAAGATATTTGAATTCTGTCATGATATCCTAGTTGACAGCAGCTCTTGGGCAAACACTTGGGCATGTATATATTGTGTTTTTGTTACTTAGTGACAGACATGGAAGAAGACCATTTATTGACATTGTTGGGAAGACCATGACCCTGCCTGGCATGGAGGGCAGTGGAGCTTGGTTACACTTGGGTTCCAAGACTGAGCATTTTGTATTTCTTTTTGGAAGGAGAACTCTTTTGAGGAACTTCGTGGATTAAATCTTCATTTTGCCCCACTATTAAAAATCACCATGTGAAAATTTATTTAGTGTAGAGATTTTTTACTTGTTTTATTTGCTCTAGAGCATAATCTGAAAGATGACTTGACTTGGTTTATAGTTCTGCTTTCGGGTCCGGTAGCTGAGCTTCCTTGTTGTCCTTAATAGGGGTGCTGTATGCATGGGAACTATTTCCTTTCTCACCTGTGAACTATAGGGGCAATCTGAGGACCAGTGGGGTAGTGGCTATGTGTTCTCAGATGAGTGGAAGAGGGACTTTGTCAGATTTTGGGGAAACCCTTCTAAAAATGAAAGACATTTTATATCTATGGAATTAACCTTTTTATCCAGGGGGCAAAGGAAAACTGTCTGTTGTGCCCTACACTAAAGAACTTCTGCATGTGACTTTCAGAGGGTTAGCTGCTTTCATTCTGGGCTGGACCCTGCTTATGTTGAATTTCAGCCAGCAAATCTCTAGCGTACAGAATTTGAGATTTTTTTTTCCCTCCCCTATTTCTTCTGTTTTTGTTCTGTGTAAACAGTTCATGCCGTAGTAACATAGACAAATATAGCCGAGAATGCTTTTCTGGAAGAAGAATGCTCCCTAAGCATTTTTTAACCATTTTTGGGAAGAATTGATCTTTCTGTGTGTTTCAGACAGACTGAAAGAAGGGAGGCCCGTTGCTGTAAATTGAAGTGACATCGTGTGTATTGCCCCCATTGATCCACTTTTAGTCTCCAGCCAGGATAAAAGGAAATGGCATCAGGGAGGAAGCATGCTTCATTTAGACACAGATCCCAGAGTGATAATGGGGTAATAATAGAACTCACGCCACTGTCAGTCGGTGGCTGCATTAGTCCCACTCCCTGTCCAGGGAGCCACACAGTGACTTTCTTCCTGTGCGGCTGCAGCGTGCCAGCGGGTCTGTGCCGGGAAGTGCCCTCGTTTGCTTTCAAGGGTGCAGGCAATGAGGTGCCGAGGTTCGTGAGCACTGGTCCCTTGCCATGGGTCCTGACTCTGGAAGGTCAGTCTTGAGATGTATGGCATTTTCTGATCTAGGAGGTGAGCTGGGCTTTTCTGTATCACGCTACAGAAGAAATGGTGGAGGAGCCTCCATTATGTGGGTGGTCTTCTGGAAGCCCGGAAGAATGAGGGAGCGATGTCCCCTGTGACAGCAGTAAGAGGCTTCTGGAAGAGGAGTTTGATTTCTTTGTGTTGCTTGTGGGTTAGGAGGGTAGGTTTGGAAAATTCTGATTTTCTTTCCGGAACCTGTGTAGAAACTCTTTGAAACCATTCAAAGTTAAGCAGCTTGTGTCTACTCTTAAATTGACTAGGGAAAATACAAAAACTTTTTTTTCTATTTCCTTTGTACATTTATCAGTAATTAACAGCTGTGAAATGGTCCATGTTTAGAGCAAGTATACAGACTTCTAAAATCTTAACAAGTGGCATTTGTACTTGACTGACGACCTCCCTAGCATTTTCTTCCTTGTATTCATTTGAGTAAGTTTTAAGTTCTGAAGTTTGCTTTCAAGTACTCACATGACTTTAGTACTCCATAGTCTTATTTTGTCTAAGTTTCTGAAGCAGATGCATTTTAAAAATATTGATTTGGTCTCAGTATGGAAAAAATAATAACTCTGTTATGAATTCCTTGTTTGTGCAAAGGAAAGGACTTTCTATTTCTGTCACTGTTGGACTGTGGGTGTGAGGACTATTAGACCCCCAGAAATAAAAACAAGTTCTTTTTATGATGTTTAAAAGAGCTGCTTTCTTAAGGAGGTAATACTCACACATGTACTTTATTTTTCTTGATCACTCCGTAGTATGACTAAAGCCATATCTGTCTCCTGCAGTATTGCTGTATTAAAACACAATTGGCCTAGAAGTCATGTGAAATTTAATTTGATTTCTACGTGGGTGGGAGTGGAATGATCCACACATTTCCCGTAACTCCTGTGCCAGCTGCCCAGGCTGGTCTCAACGGCCCCAGCACTGCCTCTGAGCACATTTGCTAGTGTATGAGATCTTTCACTTACTTTACCAACATTTGGCTTATTACATATTTCTTTTTCATTGTAGGGTGGCTTGACAGGGAGCAAGTGTTGACTATACAAAGAGAAATGCACTGTATTAAAGTAGCTACTTAACTCATTTTTGCTTCACTAGCCTATGTTTAAGGTCTGATATCTCACTTTTTAAAAGATGTTTACTTATTTGTAAATAAAGGATGCTTTTTTTATTGTCTGCCCTCCCATACAGCATTTATTCACTGATCTTATTTTCTGTTTTTTCATTGTTTAGGAACTATCCCCCCCCCCCCCCCAATGAATTAGAGTTACAGCTAAAAGCCAGATAGCTACAGGTTGTTTACTGAGTGAGAGTCATTTCTGTAGTCTGTTGTAAAGCGTCAGACCCATGGAAATCTCCTGGTGTTATGGAAGAATGTCTGCAGCGTGGTCGTGTTGGTCCTTGTTGGGCTCTGCCTGCCTCTGAACAAGCTGGCTCTTGCAGCATTCTGCTGCTGGTGCCTTGCTGAGGAGGAGCTGATACCTGGAGGGCGGTGTCCACCCGTGCTCTTTACCACTCTGCAATTAGAGTCAGTTATGCTTACTAAAGAACCCTAATGTTTTGTCCACATGTGTGCTCCCTTCCACCTCAGCTGACTTAACTCAGGGTCTTAGCTTTAAATATTTCTATTGTGTAAAATTTGGAGAGGACAAAATGTACAGCGATTCTTTCAGGTCTGTTTCTGTGTGCAGATGTGTAAACTTTCTGCTTTGAAAAAAACTCTGAGAGATCTATGTAGGAATACAGGTTTTTTGACAGGTTCACATATTAGTAGTAATTGTTCGATTTTTGAACTGGAGCCGTGTTTATTGGTTAAGTGCAGTTGGGATAAGTTGAGGACCATGCTGGTTGTCTCACTCGAGGGTTTTTTCTTTTTCCTCTGTGGGTCTCTTTAGTTTAAACCAAGTCCCAAACAAGAGTTCTAACAATAGGCCTCTTTGTAAGTGCAGGCACATAATAGGGAGATGCTTTTCTTTCTACTTTCTTCCTCTACTATTCTGCAAATTGGCGGGGCTAATTCTTGTATTTAGTTAGCAAACGAGGCCCCCATCCTGGGCGATGGGTGTTCTGCCCTGGACCAGGCATTGTTAGTGCTGAGAAATCATTTCTCTGTTGGGCTGGACCCTTCCCCAGAAGCCTGCCTTCCGGTGTCTGGAGGGGCCTCAGTCAACATCAAGCTCCTGTTGCCCTCAGGAGTGGCTGCCTTTAGAAATGCTGCTCACCAGTTTTGAGAAGCAGGAGGTGTTTGGGGGGATACAAGGCAGGCTGGGCCACTCTGACCCAATCTGGGCCCTTCCTTTAGCTACATACTGCTGGGGGTTCTTGCCCCTGGAGTGTGACGCCCTCCCTTCTCCCAGCCCCTGCAGAGGGAGGTGGGCTGCTCTGGCCAGGGCACCCTGGAGTAGGGACCCATTGGAGTACATTTTGGTAGTAGGAAAATAAAGGGAAGTGGGGGACTGGGGGAGGCCCATGATTGGGGAGAAAAGGAAGCCACCATGGAGGGGGGTTCGTTGCAGGGGGCTATCTGATGAATGACCTTCAAGGAGTGGGTAGGGTACAGATAAGGCCAGGGCTTGAAGACTCAGCCTGTAGCAGAAAAGGGCCTCCTTTGGCACATGGAAGGAGGCTGCAGGGTGAGTTGGGTGGGGAGGACGAGAGGAGGGCCAAGGGGGCTGCTCCAGCCAGGACAGGAGGAGCCAGCAAGAAAGACTAGTCTGGTGTTGTGGCAGGAGGCAGAGCCAAGAGGATCGCTTAAGTCCAGATCTGGAGTTTCAGGTTGCTGTGAGCTAAGCCAACGCCATGGCACTGTACCCAGGGCAAGAGAGTCAAGGCAGAGAACCAAGTTTCCAGTGCACACCTGGTCCAAGAGTGGCTTAAAAGGTGCTTCTGGTGTGACAGGTGAGGAGGCACCCCAGAGGCTCAGGGTCCTGGGTTTGGCCTTTTCTATAAAACAGATTTCTTTTTAATATCATAAAAGTAGGTTCGTGTGTCTAATAAAACTGTAGGAAATGGTATATTAGTGGTCTTTGTTATTAGTAGCTAAGTAGTAATTTGATGTCTTTAAAACATCTAAAGAGCGCTGACTTCTCAAAGAAAAGAAATTAAGGGTTAGTAGTTGCTTGAGTCCTTGCATAGAACTTCACAGGTCAGTGCTAATTGTAATGTCATTTCACTGAAGACAGCTTATTTTTCCTGTCTGCTTGAGAAACTGTCCCTAGGATGACTTTGAGATGGAGTGATGTTATAAAACAAACAGATCCAAGAAGCAATGGGCATCTGTCTACCACCTGTCTCTGTAGGAAAGTGGGGTTTATTGGAACTTAGAAGGGGGGACGAAGAAATGTAAAAAATGCATCCTTTGTGGAATTACATGGAGGATGTTGCCATGTAGTCTAGCAATCTCTGCATGCACATTTTGATAAAATGTGTATGAATGAGTTGGGGGAGGAGCCAGGCAGAGCACACACTTGGGGGCAGAAAGATGGAAGAGGAGGAGGGATAGAAGCCAATAATTTTTTAAAATTTCTTTTAGAGTTAATGGAAAGCGGCAATTGAAATCCAGGTGTTCTTCTGAATATTCTGTAGAATCTGCTGTTGGCTTCCAGACTTGTAAATTTGGGTTAGTTGATAGGAAGGAATTACCTGGGCATACACAGGGATAGAAAAGCAGCTATGTGTGGAGAATGGTGGAATTCATAGTAATATTTTAAAACCTTGACTTTTAGAATAAAATACTTCTCAGTTTCTATAAAGTATATCTCAAATTGACTTCTCCAGTGGCTGCTCTGTGGGGCAGTACCGCCAGTCTGGGCACGGTGGCGCCTGGTGAGTGAGACAGATGAAGTCGTACTCTTCTGTTACTAGATCTCACCAATACTATTTTTTATTTTTGTAGCACACAAAAACTAAACTTTTCTCTCTGTCCTTAACTGCCAATACCACTTTTGACCTTTTCCTATTTGAAAACTCAGGAATATAGGAGACTTTGTGTTTGTGTATCATCTGTGCACATAGCTATATGTAGAATCATTTGTGTGCCCCATTCAAATTTTTTTGTGGAGTGTAAACTTATTTTTTAATGGAGAAAATACATATTCTTTATTTTTCAGTGTGTAGCAGGTATATTGCAGGGTTTATTTGATAAGGAAATCTGAAAGCTGCTTCTTCTGTTACATTTCCATATGTTCACCTAAAATTAGATGGTGGCTTGAATCTTGACTACTTCATTTATTTATTTATTTATTTATTTATTTATTTATTTATTTGAGATAAGAGTCTTACTTTGTTGTCCCAGGCTGGAGTGCCATGGCATCAGCTTGTAGAAAGCTCAAACTCGTGAATTCAAGCAATCCTGCCTCAGCCTCCCAGAGTGCTGGGATTGCAGACATGAGCCAGTGTGCCTCACTGGCCTCTTAAATCTTTGTCTAGGCTAAATTATGTTCTTTTGGCATGTGCATGTTATAAAGGACGGGATCTACTCAAGCACAGTAACGTTAAGATGAGCAGTTTTGATCTGCTCTAAATGTAGAACTGGAATGAAAAGTCACAGAAAATGGGGCTTTATCAGGCTCCAGAATGCAGTATCTTTGGGGATATAGACAATGTAAACCCTGAGGTTTTACAGAAGTCAACTCAGCAGTCCTCCCATGTTATAGACATAGGCCTAGATTACCCTAGATTTACTCTCTTTGGTCTAAATGTTTGTATTTAGTTTCTGAACAGCTGAATGGGATTTTCACAGGCTATTTGATTTTTGCCCTCAGCTTCTTCCAGACCAGCTGGTCTTGCTTCTGGAGATTCTCTTAGAGCAGAAGACCTTGAGCCCCCGAACTCTGCAAAGCCTCCAGAGGACGTACCACCTCCACGATCAGGATGCCGAGGTAAACAGGAACATCTTCAGAGTTTAAACGACAGATCCCCACTGTTGTTGGTGAAGAGCGATGATCCCATCATAGTCCCAAACTACTAAAACTGTTCTGTTAACAAAATCCCACGTTTGCTTTGTGAGCAAAGAAAAGATGCTTTGGAGAGCACGTACGCTGCCCCCCTCCGTGTGATTATTCCAGCAGGAGCCTTCTGGCTTTGCGTTTCTAACCAGAGTATTTTGAAATCCTAACTTTCCCCCTCTTAGGACAGAAGTAATCTATCTAAATGAAGGAGCAGGTAGGGTGGAGCGTTTTTTGGGGGCTGTAAACTTGGGTGGGGCATCTTGCACACTGATGGAGGCACCTTACTATCCTAGAAACTTGGCTCAGACGTGTCAGAGGTGCTTGGTTGCCTTCAGTTATGACAGGAGAGGAACCACGTGTAAAGGAAATGAAAATCTAATGCCAGAAGCCAGGGTTTGAAAAGTAAAATTGGATGTTTATGGGAAAGCAAGATGTTGCCATTCTTAATATCGTTTACCTTATCGTGAGGAATGCCATGTGACTAGTAAAAGAAATTCCAGGGTATTTTTTAAATATAAGATAATAAATATTTAATGTATTCAGTCATCTTTTTTAAAAAAAGCTCAAGGAGATATCTTTTACAAAATTTCTAAAATGCAGAAAACATGGGTTAAGTTTGGTTCATATATAGTTGAAAATAACTGAACATTTTAAAACTATACAGTCTAGTACAGCTGCCATTAGCCACATTACTGTTGAGCACTTGAAATGTAGCTATTTTGAATGGAGACGTATTGATGTAAGTATAAAGATAACACATACTGAAGACGTAAAATAAAAAACAAAATGTAATAATTTCTCCCTATTGATGAGTGTCGAAATATTTGGGATATATTGGTTTAAATGAATTTTATAATCATAAAGATGGCTGGGTAGGGTAGCTTGTGTCTATAAATGTAGCATTCTGGGAGGCTAAGGTGGGAAGATTACTTGAGGATAGGGGTTGAATAAGAATGAGACCCATCTCTACAAAAATGAGAAAAATTAGCCAGGCATAGTGGTGTACACCTGTTTCCAGGCTGAGGCAGGAGAATTGCCTGAACCCAGGAGCTTGAGATTGCAGTGAACACTGATGACGCCATTACACTCTAGTCTGAGAGACAGAGCAAGAAAAGCCCTGTCTCAAAAAGAAAGAGAAAAGGAATAAATTGATAAAAAGCCAATTTCTTATTAACTGAAAGGTAAAGTGGACATTTTTATGCATTTTAAAGTTCCATAAACCTAAAAGTAATTGAAAAACTCCAAGAAAACACAGCTTTTTACTACCTAAGCACAGATTAAATGTGCAACTGTTGCTGTTTATTTCAACTCTTATATATTTGTTGATAGCAGTTTCTAAATGCCAGACTGTTATTTTTCATTAGTGTTTAAAAGACATTCCTAGTTGTAGGCTATGTTTATTGCTGCTGAATACTGCTGAAATGCCAGGACCCTGTGATGGGCATGGACAGACCAGGGTGGGAGGATCAGAGCAGGCGCCAGGCACCTGTCACTTGATGTCCGGAAGCCCTGAAATGGGAGAGAGTTCCCCCCCATCCTTTTGGTACAAAACACATCCTGTTCTTAATTTATAGCTTAACTTTGTTGTTATATAACCTCTTAAGCCTTTGGGAAGTACAACAGGTTTTATTTAGTTGCTTGTTTTACTTCTTCCATGCTGTTTCATGATGCCCAGACAGGGCAGTCTCTTCAGCGTGGATCCCTGGTACTGAAAGACTGGGGTCTGAGGACATATTTGCTCATTATATATGACTGATAAGGGTCGTTGTTCATGCCATTCACAAACACTGTGCTAGGCACTGCGTACGCAGCAGTGGAAATGACAGGCAAAGAACCTTATATCTTGTGAAACAATATGTAAATGTACAAGACAACTTCAGATAAGAACTCTCTCTGAAGGGGGTCTGCAGGGTAGACTTGAGCTGAGTTTCTTTAGGTAGAATATTCAGGAACGGCTGCTCAGAGAAAGTGACATAAAAACATGGAGGTATCCACAGGAAGCCCAGGACCAAGGTAGTTTCTAGACAGAGATGACAGCCGGGACAGACGGGTGAGCTTGGTGCGTACTAGGATAGGAATCAATAGACTTTCTCTGTGAAGGACCAGATAGTTAATACATCACACAGTCTCTGTTTCTACTATTAAAGTTTGTTGTTGTAGGGCAAAAGGTGCCTTAGACAATATGTGAACAGATGGACATGGCTGCGTGCCAGTAAAACTTTTTATAGACCCTGAAACTTGAATTTCATATAATCAACACATCTCAAGATAGTTGTCTTTTTTCCCCCTGTTACTTTTTGGCCTGCCCCACTGAGGTCTGCCGGCTCCCCTGTGGCCTGCAGGATTGAAGTCAGTTGATCGGGATCTAAATCAGGAGGCAGGTGGGATGGGGTGGGGGACTCTGGGACCTTAAGACTATGGATGTAACCTTGGTAGGTTGAAATCTTTCATGTGGAAGAAAAAAGAAGGAATTGCAAACTATAGTAGGAGCAAGCGCCTCTCAGGAAAACAGGTTAGTAAGTATGGACAAACCCGTTTGACCACTTAACCTGTCTGCATTTTGGACTGAAAAGGACACTTTCAAGGTTGATTGCAAATGGAAAAACATCTAACCTAGCAGCACTGACTCTGGTTGAAGAGCCCTTACTAACCACATCAGATGGCCTCCCATGCCTGGGCTAGGTTTTACCAAGTAGGGAGGCATGTATTTTAATACATTGTTAATGAGAGAGCTTGCTGTCTGCTTGGAAAGAAAGCAGTTCGGCATTTTATTTGCAGGCCAATGGTAGAAGGTGTGAGTCTGTCCGCACAGTGGTCTGATGGCTTTGATGCTCATTCCTAAATTTCATTTGGGCCAAACACATCCTATTAATTGAGCATTTAATGACTAACAGACCTCGAGGACCAGAGAAAGATTTGGCTGTGTTACACATCTAGATTGTAAAATCAAGCTGTCTTTGTGATTCTGCTCATTCCTTTTAACGCTAAAACTCTTTCCATTCAAGACCACTTTCACCTTCTGCATTTGGGAAAATGCATTTTGGATGCAAAAAAGAGTCCTTTCCCTGCGTTGTCCCTTGTTGCTTTTTGCACTATTCTGGCTACAAATACGACATTTCTGTTTTGTTTTCTCGCAGAATAGTTCAGAGGAGTGGTCAGATGTAATCTCTTTGGGCTCTGTTGCCATTTCAGGATGTGCAACAATTTATTAAAATGCAGTGTGCTGAATTTAGCTCTTCTTGTCTCCTTGATCAGAATCTAAGTATCATAGAAAGGCAGAAACCCTGGCTTTGCTGACAGCAGGTCCTGTGATCATGGTGGTGTGTGAGGATAGCACCAGCTATGCATCCCTGACCATGGTGCTTTGCTGGGGTGTGGCAGCCCGCGGTGTTGGCGCCAAGGCCTCTGAGTAAGGGAAGTGCCAGAGAGTGACTCCTTCTCATTGACGTCCAGAGGACCATGGTGGGGTCCCTACCCCTGCTGACTGTGCTAGGTACAGACAGAGCCAGGGCATCATCCAAGCCAGCTGGCTCACTAGGTCTGCGCCCAGTGTTGTCAGGGTGCACCATCATGGAATGAAGCCCCCACAAGGCAGGTTTTCAGGTTGAAAACACTAAAAAGGAGACCATTGTGTAGGGTCAGAAAAGCATGTGGCAATTAGTGAAATGGTTTTCTAGGGTAAAACATAAGGGGCCAGATCTCCAGGGAGCTCCCAGCAGGGCAAGTTGACACTTGCCTCTTCCCCCTGGCAGCTCCTAGGTACTCAGCATTAGCCCTTTGTCACAGTGTCTGCACAGGTCCCGGGATCTGGCTTATTAGCCCCTTGATGTGGTCGAGCTCAGGTTGCAAATCAAGAGGCCAAATGCTGATGAATCTGAACTTCAGAATGTGGCCTATAAATAGGGTGGTTTAAAAGTATCAGGTTTTTAAAATCCAAGACAGAGCTTGTGAAGGTTATAATTGTTCCTTTAACACAGCATTCTAATTCCTTTTCTAGAGTTTTAAAATCTAAGTGGATATAGATTGAAAAATAGGATTGGGGTAATTGTCTTTAGTTGCTTTAAACACTTCTTTTAGGGGCAACGCCTGTGGTTCAGTGGGTAGGACGCCAGCCCCCATATACCAAGGGTGGCGGGTTCGAACCTGATCCTGGCCAAAACTGCAACAAAAAATAGCCAGGCATTGTTGGGTGCCTGTAGTCCCAGATACTCGGCAGGCTGAGGCAAGAGAATTGCCTAAGGAGTTGGAGCCCAGGAGTTGGAGGTTGCTGTGAGCTGTAATGCCATGGCACTCTACCAAGGGCGATAAAGTGAGACTTTTTTTTTTTTTTAAGAGACAGAATTAAACATTTTGTTTAGAACAGCAGTTCTCAACCTGTGGGTTGCCACCCCTTTGTAGCAATGAAAATACATCGCGGTATTAGGATGGTTGAGAACCACTGTTTTAGAAGAATCTTGTGCCTTTTACGATACCAAAAGGAGAGAGTTCTTAGGGAACTCTTGGTTATACGTATTTGTGTGTTTGTGGACTTTGGCTTGGGGGGGGGGGTGTGTGGTTTTTTTGTTTGTTTATTTTCTTTCTTAGATACAGAGTCTTACTTTGTCGCCCTCAGCAAGTGCTGTGGTTTCACAGCTCACAGCAACTTCCAGCTCTTGGGCTTAGGCAATTTTCTTGCCTCAGCTGGGAGGCAAGGCACTTGCCACAACACTCGGCTATCTTTTTGTTGTTGTTGCAGTTTGGCCGGGGCTGGATCGAACCCACCACCCTTGGTAATATGGAACTGGCGCCCTACTCACTGAGCCACAGGTGCCACCTGGTTTTATGTTTTTTTTTTTTAGAGTCTCACTCAGATTCCTGGGTTCAAGCATTTCCCCCTGTCTTATCCTCCCAAGTAGTTGGGACTACAGGTGCCTGCCACAAGGCCTGGCTAGTGTTTTAGAGACAGTCTTACTCTTGGTCAGGCTTATCTCAAATTCCTGAACTCAGATGATCCTCCCAGAGTACTAGGATTATAGGCATGAACCCCAGCACCCAGCCTTAGAATTGAACTGTTAAAAAATGAGCAGTTAATAGTTGGTCGTTAGGTACAGGTTCAGCCAGACTTTATTAGAAAACTTCCTGGGTGCTCATGGTTCTTGCCCTTTGCTGCTTCCTCTGTCCTTAGCAGCTGGTCTGATTTTACAGACATCTGAAGATGTGAGGACATTGTCTACTCTTGTGTATTGATAATCCTCCCAGCCTGTTTAGAATCTATTTTCTCAGAAAGATATGGAAATTTACACATTTTCTGAGTTTTAAATAGCACTGACCTGATGGTCTTCTTCCAGTACAGCCCAGAAACCGTGTGTCCCCACTTCTCTTGAGTGAAATCATTGCTTCGAGTTTTATTGGTCTTCAGGGTTCTCTATAGCTCAGTCAAGAGTTTATATATTTTTTTGTATTAGATTTCTGTTCTGAAATCCACACCAAAAAAACCACAGTTGTCTTTGAACACTGCCATTTTCTGTCCCAATTGTAAAATGAATCATTTGTACATGTACTTTACATCTTAGTTGCCAAAATGCTCACTGTCTTTCCAGGTGGCTTTTCTTCCCTCGGGTCCCTTTCCTGTGCTCTTTCTGTGCTGTGCAGTGTAATCCTGTGGCCCACGAGGATGTGAGAGTTGGGTCTGTCTGGCTGTGAGCCGTGGGAACACACAGAGCACAGACAGGCTGTAAGCTCGCCCTCTTGTGTACAGGCAGCTCCCGCAAGGTCAGCTTGCTGGAGCACGTTCCCAGGCTTGCTCTGCGTGCAGAGGGTGGTATTTTATGTGGATGGCAGGGTATGAAATTTTAAAATATAAACACAGAAGAGAGAAGCTAAATTTCATGGGGTAACACTAAAAATGATTCTCAGTCTGTATGTAGCTTTATTGCAACCTTGAACCACATGGAACCATGTTCCGTAAACCAACTGGTCTGGCCCATCCGTGGGTAGAAACCGATGCCCAGGCTGAGCCACAGGAAGTTCCCAGGCATTGGGTAAACTAGCTAGCCAGAGACAGCAGCCCAAAGCTAGGCCTATCCAGATAGCCTTGGCTCTCAAGAGGCCAGGTAGCTGTTCTCAAGAGCAGACTATGGAATGTTACCCTTTGCTGAAATAGCTTCTTCAGCTGGGCTGTTGGCATGGGAGTTTTTTGTTGGGCAGAGGGTGATTTTTAATAACTTTTTAAAGTTATAACTCATATACCATACAGTTCACCATGTAAAGTGTACATTGGCTTTTAGTATATTCAGAGTTAAGCAGCCATCGCTAGTTAAGTATAAAACATTTTTGTCACCCCCAAAAGAAACTCTTATATCCTTTAGAGCTGTCATCCCCAACTCCCCTGTCCTAAGCACCCACTAAATCTTCTGTCTCCATAGATGTGGCTTATTCTAGACTTTCACATGAATGGAACCATATAAATGATATGGTCACCGTGGCTTCTTTTAGCATGCTGTTTGAAGGGTTATTTGTAGCACATATCAGTACATTGCTTTTTATTGTCAAATATTTTGAGTCAAATCGATGGACCACACTTATTTATCCACTCATAATTTGATGGACATTTAGATAATTTCCTCTTTTTAACTATTAATGCTGCTATGAACGTGTGTGTACAAAATTTGCGTGGACATAGGTTTTCACTTTTCTTAGGTATACACCTAGGAGTAGAACTGCCAAGTCATAATATAACTGTTTAACCTTTTAAAGAATTGCCAGACTGTTTTCCACAGTGGCTGCATTATTTTACATTCTGCCCAGTAGTACAAGAGGGTTCCCAGTTTTCTGCATCCCGACCAATACTTGTTACTGTCTGTCCTTATTTTAACCATGCTTTTGGGTGTGTAATGGGATCTCATTGTGGTTTTTATTTGCCTTTCCCTACGGACTAATGATGTCAAGCATATTTTATGTACTTACCATTTGTACATCTGCTTTGGAGAAATATTGAGTCATAGCTTTTGTTCATCTTTTATATTGGTTATTTTATTTATTTATCGTTTTTTTTGAGATAGTCTCCCTCTGTCACATGGAATAGAGTGCTGTGGCATCATCCTAGCTCACAGCAACCATAAACTCTTGGGTTCCAGCAATCCACCTGCTTTCACCTCCCAAGTACCTGGGAGCACAGGTGTGTACCATCACGTCCAGCTAATCAATCTTTCTTTATTTCTTTCTTTCTTTTTCTTTCTTTCTTTTCTTTCTTTCTTTTTTTGACAGTCTCAGTATGTTGCCCTTGGTAGAGTGCTGTGGTGTCACAGCTCACAGCAACCTCAAACTCTTGGGCTTAAGCGATTGTCTTGCCTCAGCCTCCCAACTAGCTGGGACTACAGGCACCACCACAAAGCCCGGCCATTTTTTGTTGTAGTTGTCGTTGTTTAGCAGGCACTGGCCGGGTTCAAACCTGCCAGTCCCAGTATGTGTGGCTGGCACCCTAGCCACTGAGCTACAGGCACCAAGCCTAATTTTTCTATTTTTTAGTAGAGACAGGGTCTCACTCTTGCTTAGACGGGTCTTAAATTCCTCACCTCAAGCAATCTTCCTGCCTTGGCCTCCCAGAGTGCCAGAATTGCAGGCATAAGCCACTATGCCTGGCCAGGAGCCACTAAGCCCATAGCAAAACCCCTTCAAGACAGCCCAAGCAAAAACAAAACAAACAAAAAAAAACCCTTTTCACAAACTTAATGAGGCCATTCCTGAGTCACATTGACCTCTGGGGAAAGCAAGAGCGAGGGATGGGTATCCCTTCTGAGCTTATCAGAAGAGGTAACCAGAAGAGGTAATCACATGTTAACAAAATGAAGAAAGAAGGTGGAATGCTACATTATTTCCTAATTTCAGAATTACAATTTGGTGGATGTCTGGCTGTGAGCAGTCTTGGTATGGAAGGAAGGCAAACTCTGCCGTGTTTCAAAGTGGACCCCACATGGGCTACCAAGTTTACTTTTTGGAGCCAGTTGTCTTTAATAGCATCAGTGTCATTACATAAAACAACCTGTCCATAGGAAAAGGAAGGAAGGAAGAGCATGAGAGCAAACATGTGACTGAGGCTGCCTTTTCTGTCATATTTGGCGTTTGACACTTGTGGTTACTGAGTCTCTGTGTGTTGGCCCCAGGAGCACTGGAGATGAGTTCTGTTTTGCACCATTGTGGTAGTTCCAGTTCTAAAAGATAAATTCCCTTTAGCTTAAATATTAGATTGCAGCCCTTGGGGAGTAAGGAGGTTAGTAAAGGTAAGGAGAAATGATAGAATCAAGCACAGACATTGGTTGACAGTGTAGGCATGAGACTGAGTAGGTAGCCAGACCCCACCAGCTCAGATGCCCCCTCCAGTAGCCCTGGGCTGGACCTCAGAGGCCCCCTCACCAGCAGTGAGCCTACATTAAAGACAAGTTAATCTAATTTAAGGACACAGACCAAAAAAGCATTTTTGTTTATTGCAATGTAGACTTACTAACTTACAAAAGGCATGAGCCTGGGTCTTCTGTTCATAGATACAGAATGGAACTGTAAAGAGGCTTAATGGGCTTCCCAGATCATATTCCCTGGATAGATCCCCCCCAAAAGTAAATTGAAATCTCAAAAGGACTGAAAAGAAAGGGGAGTGCTTCCTGTCATAAATGGGATAGGTGACATTCTTCAAAGTATTTTACAGCCTCCAACTGCCCATTATAATTTCAGAGTAGCTGAACAGCCTTCCAAGTTTTCAACAGTGGTGTGTTCACTCACAAGCCTTTATCAAGCACATACTATGTGCTGGACATTGGGACAGGGCCTGGAGATTGCCTCAAGGCCAAGGTACCTGCTGCCCCCAGGTTTGCATGTTAGTATAAATAACCTCATATTAGTAGAAGGAGTCACAGTGGTTTCAGAAAGCATTGTGAACTGAAAAAGCCCCACTCTGTGAGAGCGGCCAAGGCGGCCCCAGTGGGGGGTTGAATGGGGCTATGGACGCAGCAAGTCACTAGGTCCATGTGGGTGTGTGGTGTGAGGCAGGGCTGCAGCAGTGCTATGGAGCATCACAGCAGACGTCCTTGTCTCCTCCGTCTGGTAGCCTGACACAGACTTCTTGTTAAAAGGCTAAAAGCTACTGAGACACCCTTGAGACTTTCTGGAATTGTCTGAAGATTGAAAGACTAATGAAGCTATCGCGTATTAATAGAAGGGAATGTACCCTGTAGTCACTTTCAAATGACAGTATGTAGTCTATACTAGGCTAGTAAAATGCAACAGTGGCAACTGGAAGAAAGAAAAAAGCACAAAATAATATATAGGTTGAGTCTCCCTTATCCAAAATACTTGAAACAAGAAATGTTTCAGACGTCAGATTTTTTTCAGATACTGGAATATACTTATGGGTTGAGCATCCCATATCCAAAAATCCAAAATCTGAAATGCTCCAGTAAGCATTTCCTTTTAGCATCACATCAGTGCTCAAAAAGTTTTGGATTTTGGAGCATTCAGAATTTTAGATTTTTGGATGTTGGGTACTCAACGTATGTTTGTGTTGCTAGTATTGTAAAGATCAAGAGTGAATTTGGTGCGAATGGTTTGAAATTCATGTGTGTTGGGTTTTCTATTAGTGTAAAGTTATGTTCATGGTTTTTAAATGCTTAAAAAGGAACCAGCTAGGCACAGTGGCTCACACTTGTAATTCCAGCATTATAAAAAGCGGAGGCAGGAGGATCACTTGAGGCCAGGAGTTTGAGACCATTCTGAGTGACATAGTAAGACTCTGTCTGTCTGTCTGTCTGTCTGTCTCTCTCTCTCTCTCTCATTCATATATATATATATATATATATATATATATATATCAGGGTATCAGGGCATGGTGGTACATTCTAGAAGTCTCTCTCTCATATATATATATATATATATCAGGGCATGGTGGTACATTCTAGAAGTCTCAGCTACTGGGAGGCTAAGGTAGGATGATCTCTTAAGCCCTTAAGCCTCTGAACTCCTGGGCTTGGGTATGCTGAGCTGTGATTATACTGCTGCACTCTAGCCTAGGCAATAGAGTGAGACCCCCATCTCAAGAAGTGGGGCAGCAGCTACCAAAAGGAGCCTTATGGGCTTTTGGTGTAGTCCCCAACCCCTTGGCTGTGGATGGTACTAGTCTGTGGCATGTTAGGAACTGGGCCACACAAGAGGAGGTGAGCAAGCACAGCTTCATCTGTCTGGGCAGCCACTCCTCTCATGTCACTGCCGGAGCTCCACCTGTCTGACAGTGCTCACAGGAGTGTGACTCTACTGTTAACTGTGCATGTGAGGGATCTAGGGTGCTCGCTCTGTGGGAAAAGTGTCTTTCATGAAGCTGATTCCTGGTATCATAAAGGTTGGGGACCACTGTTTTAGGGTATAGCAGGTGAGTGTGCAACAGACTAAATCCTGGCTCCAGGACTACAGTGGAAGAAACAGCAAGACCATTTTTCTTGACTGTGTAATGTATTTTGTTGGTGTCTGACAGAGCCACATTGGGGGTATTGGCTGAGATTTTACCGTAGACCTGGCCTAGTCTGCCTCAGGCCTGCGGCAGTGCCTGGTCAGCCTCCTGTGACTTTTTTCATAGGCACAATAACTTTCCTGTAAGACGCTGGCTTTCAGATTCTACCTTCAGGGAGCTCAAGGCCCACAAATTAATTTAAAGGTGTTTCTACCTGACATGAAGGTTTAAATTGCTTGAAGAACCTTCATAGTCTTTTTACTGTATTCCAGATAACATTTTTATTAAAAGTAAAAAGAATTAGCCTTCATTTTGGAAATTGCTTTAGAAAATCAGCCTAGAAAATAATAAGCAAGGTGTAGAGGAATATTTCCATATAAGAATTTTTATTTCTTTGCGGGGCATGCTGGTATGCACCTATACTCCTAGCTACTCGGGAGGCTGACGTGGAGGGTCGCTTGAGCCCAAGATTTTGAAGCTACACTGAGCTGAGACTGCAGCATTGCACTCCTGCAAGGGTAGTGACAGAGGAAGATCCTGTCTTAAAACCCCAAAATTATTTGAAGTAGCTTCTTAGAAACACTTAACATCAAAATTTTAAAATAATTGCTTTAAAAGGGCATCGAGAATGCCGACCAAGATGCTCATGCATGGAATCTGGGGGTGTGGCAAGCTCTGGTTCATCCCATGTGGGCTTAGAGAGGGCAGCATCTTGTCTGTTAGCAAAGAGCATGACACACAGGCTGGTTTGGTGATCCCAGTCCTTTTCCTGAAGTCTGCAGTTCTCAGTGCCGGCCACACACCTGGCTGCATCCTGCATATGAGAACCTCCACTGTGCCAGGTCTATAGACCAGAGAGATATGGTATCCCCTTTTAATAAGTCTCAGTTTTAGAATTAATGCCACAGCAGGTTTCTTTGCACAGAACGAATTTGACCCATAGAGGGAGGAACAGGGACTGGGATTAGGGCTGAGCTTCAGGAACACTCTAGATTTCCTAGTGGGCCCTTGCAGAAACCACCTTTTTTATCCCATCCCTCTTTCATTGCTGAGGGGTAAACCATGCACACCACCGCCTGTGCCGCGCTCTGGGAGCCAGTGGCCTGGCTTGTGTTCTGGAGTGGAGTCAGCAGACCACAGCCTGGGCCAGTGCAGCCACATTGTGGCCATTCCTTTCAGTGTTGTTTCAGGCTGCTTTGGCCATAGAGTGATAAATGGGCTAAAAAGCTAAATGCTCAAAATCTGGCTCTTGACAGAAATAATTTGCCAGCCGTCATTCTAGAGTTGATTTGGAAACTGGATGTGCACACATTAAAATGTCTTGGATTGGGAAGAGATTAGCGTGGGCATTAGGGTTGTCCTTTAGCAGCTTTTCTTCCCTATTTCCAGGAGACAACAATTAATGAGGGGGAGACCCTCCCCCTCCAGCATACTCTAATTAAGGTTATGTCATGTCATATAGAAATGCCCACTGGGTCATGGAACCTCTGCCTGAATCTGAATGGTTTGGGAGGATAAAGGAACCCACTGAACAGGTGCCATTTTTCAGGCACCACTGGAAATTTCAAGAACAGGCTTCATGCTGTACTGTGTTCCTGAACTTTACGTAGTTCAGCTCAGTGCAGCTTTTTAGTAGTGGTAAATCCCCTGTGAAGACAGATGTGCCCTGCAGCTGGAGCCGATGATGAGACAAGACTTAAGGGATCTGTCTTAGGAATAGTTTGTAAAATTTCCAAACCATAAGACAGTCCCATTCCTACTCCTCTCCTCCCGGGGCTCCCCCACCTCTGGGGTCTCAGGCCTAGTCAGGGCTCTTCCTCAGCCATGTGCTTCCCGAAACCCAACCTTCACTGGGATCAGCCTGCCCTGACCTTGGTCCTCCCTCCACACCCACCCTACCTCGTGGTGCAGTCACTGGCCAACCATCATCTGGGAGGCACTTTGCGTTACACTTCATCAGTTAACACATTTCCTTGGAGGTCATACTCACAAGATTTTGTAGAATCAATAAATAGGACTTCTAAAGTAGAAAAGACAGGCAGAGACATACTGCTACTTTGAAGACAATAAACGCTTGGTGTCATTCTTCTAAAACTTTCTGCGGGTGACCAATTTCAACCCTCCTAGCAGCATAGAGGGGTCAGCTCTTCTAACCCCCGTCTTGGGGAGACAGAGTAGAGCCAGTGTGGTCGGAGCCTCGGCCCCAGCTGATGTGGCTCCCAGGTTTTCACACTGTGAGGCAGTCAAGCCACAGGAGGTTGTGAGATCAGTTTAGTGGGTCATCAACCAGCATTTAAGAAAAAAGGAAAGAATGAAAGTATCAGTGTGTTGAATATCAGGAGGGAAAGCACTGAAAATGCCACCTTTCCACACGTGTATGCACATTGTACGCGCACGGATACGTTTGCTGAACACACGAGCACACACACATTTGTCCAAGCTGGCTGTTGCTCTGTCCCATGCCGTTTCTCTAATGCCTGTCACACAGTTGACTGCCATGAATGTGTTTGGAATAAATGAGCCACCAGCCTCAAAGCCAGTTTGAATCCAGACTGCACGTCTGCTCAGGTTTCCCAGGAGGCTCAGGCCTGTTACCACAAGCATACCCTCGCCACCTCCTGGAGTTGTTGCCTGGATTACTCGAGAATTTTAATTCTGTATCATCAGAGATGGGTCTGACATGAGTTGGCCGCTGCATATCTACTCTTTGTTCTCAGACCCTTGCATCTGCTCCAACCTGAAGAAACTGCTCATGTTGAACTCTCTGGGAAGAGTGTTAAGCATGGAAAGTTCTGGACCTGTGCACTACAAGCAGCATTCACATTTTTCTGTTTAGTGTCCCTTGAGTGGAAAACACCAAAAAGCAGATTATTTTATTTATTTTTTTTTTATTATAGATAAAAATATGCACCATAGATGTGGTCCAACCCATGAAGTAATCTTTGACTGCAGTATTCAAGGCTGCAAACCCGCGTGCCGTGCGGCAGAGTTAACTTCATTGTGATGACGTGGGAAGAATCCAGAGACAAATCCTCTTTCTTCTTCCCCATCATCCTTCATGTGCCAGGCACTATGCTCAGTACTCCTTGTGGATTAGTCAGTGGGAGATGGCGTGGGCCAGCCAGGCCCTGGGCTATGCCCACCTTGCCACTTCCCACACTGCCTGCCCATCTACCATCCGCTGTCTGCATGGGCGGCTGCTGAGGAGAGATGGCCCATCCTTGGCAGGCGAGATCAGGTACACCAACTGCCGGCATTAAACAGCTGCAACGAGTGACCACTGCAGGCGCTCGAGGTGCCCAGGAGTCTGGGCTCACTGACAAGGGCGGCTCTGCGTCTTCACTTCACAGAGCTTTTCCTGGTTCTCTTCTGCTTTCTTGCTCTTTCTCTACTTGCCCACCCTGCTTCCATCGCACACTGACTTTCTTCCTCGACCCTTCAACTCAGTGTTCAGGAGTGTGATGTGCACAGACCCTACAGGTGATTCCCAGTATGAGTTTGGAGTGACTTGAGGAATTTTAATCAGTTTAAAAAGTTACCGCATTGTTCAAGTCCCTTGCCAATGAAGTACAATAAAATGTGTTTAAAATGTACAGTTTGATCACTTTTGACATATTCATATGCCCATGAGACATTAAAAGTAAATTAAGGGGCTTGAGAAGCCATAGGAAGAAAAAATAAACGCAGCTACATGCTATTCAGGAATACAGGTGACCCACCACAAAGTCACAAAGACGGATAGGCAAACTGGCGAGAGTATTTGCAGTCTCATCAAAGACAAGCTGATTCCCCTAAAACTCAAAAGTATGTAGCAGATTAACTAGAAAAAGCCAGCAATCCAGTAGGAAAACGTGAACAGTGACTGGAAAGGATTTTGTGCACGCAGAAAAATCTGCCCCACTCACAGCAGATCATCTGAGCTCTCCTGGTGTGACTCCTTTGCCCCGGCTTCAGGGTGGGGGGCTCCCCAGCTCTCCTGCTGGCTGCAGCCCCCACTAGGACTCTAGCACTCTGTGTTCCAGAAGTAGCCCCTGCCATCTGCCCCTTTAGGCCAGTGGGTGGTAACACCTCTCAACACTAAAAAACAAAAGTACCTCCCTGAACACCATTTTTCACTTACCAAAAGCTTAATGACCCAGTGGTGGTTCAGGGAAGGGGGAACTTAGATTGTTGGCAGGAATGTAAACAACTAAACCTCACGGAAGGCAACTTAGTAGTATCTGTCAACACGAAGATGTGTGTGCTAATGCACAAACTCCACATCTCAGAATTCAGAGACCCCTAGAGTGTACGTGACATGCACACCTGGCTTTTCTTTGCATCATAGCTTCTTTCCAGTCTTTACCATTATGAACCCAGTGTTTCTCTGTACGGGTCTGGTGACATCATAGAATGATAGAATATCCTGCAACTATTAATGCAAAGAACAGGAAATGTTTTCTGTGCTCATGGGAATGGCAAGTCAAGCTGTTCTATTACTTACGTATATATTAAATTTATACCTAATTTATTGCATATAAATTAGAGTACAGATTAACACAAGCCATGCTGTTAAACAGGAGGAAAAAGATGTATAGAAAAAGATGTACAGTGGCTGCCTTCATAACAGGGATGGAGGACGGAGGCTGTGGGCAGGGAGGGAAGACCTGACAGTATTTGAGTTAATTTAGGAAAAATGTCCTAGTGTGGAAGGATGAGAAACAGAAGTTGACTTTTGGAGTGTGATTAACTTATTGATCAGTCTCCATTTGGTTGGGTCTAAAATGAAAGTTACATTTTTCTCTCATCCCTGCCCCCAGCTGTGCTAAATTTATATGATCTCCCAGAGATCCCTTGACATCATTCCGGACAGATGATACAGCTTTTCCCATCATCTGGTTTCAAATTCAGATCTCCTGCCTGGGTCTGGGCTGCGGCTCCCTTGGTGGGACAGCTCTTTGTGGGGTAGTGCTCTCTGGGGCAGGCAGGCCTGTGTCCCTCTGGCTCAGGGGAGTAGGAATGGCCTTGCCTGCACCTACCTGCCTAAGTACAAAGGCACAGTGCTCACTTGAGCACAGGCTGAGGAATGCTGCCTTTGCCCCAGAAAAGGAAAGTACTTTGCAGCTGCGCAGTAAGGACAATGCCCCTGGAGGCTCTAAGAGGGAGACTCTGGGTCAGAAGACACTCAGGATGCCTGCTGGGTGCCAGGTGCTGTCTTGGGTGCATGCAGTGTCCCTATGATGTGTTTTTAATCTGAGTAGATTAAAGAGACAAGCTGACCACCACCTCTGTTGAATTACAAAAAGAGCAGGTTTAGAGTGCAGATGTGCTATTGACCCCCTTCCACTTGCCGTGCACATGGGCTTAATTTTACTGCACACAGCAGGGGCCACATACCAGGGCCAGGATGCCTCTCACCATTCTGGAAATGGGACTTTCCCCTAGTGCTGACTTTGGAAACACTGCTGGACGTGACGGGGGCCGATGTCATCCTATTCCCTGTTAGGGAAATTGGCATGAGAAATGTAGGTCCTTGAGAATTAGGGCATTAAAAATGGGAATTTTCTGTATTTCTTGGAGAAATACAAAGAGAAGTAAAAACACTTGTACAAGTACAAGAACTATCTGCTGGGCACTCAATTCACTGCAGCATCTTTGAGATGTCTTTTAAACATCCAGTCACTGAAATACCAAAGTGTATTTAGCCCTGTATGATGAAAAGACTTATTTTTTTCTGCCCTTCATGGGGTAGGAGTCAGGGATGGGGTTAGTGGTTGGACTGTCCTTCCCGGATGCCATGTTAGCCTTCAGGGGTCAGAAGACTGGATTTCTTATTAGTCTTAACAATAAACTACTTCTAACAGAAAGGGAGTGGAAATGCTGACTTCAGATTGGTGGAGAAAGAGCCCCTTTCATCCTGGTCCTGGGACCTCAAACCCTCTTGGTGGGGCTGCATCTGCCTCCTGCAGGGACATGGGCCCTGATTTATGCTTTGTTACATCTCTGTGTGTAAATAAGGTGAATGAAAGCACAGAAAAAAAATCAGAGGCTAAGGCTTCTGTCCCCTCCTACCCCCCGCCCCCCACCCCACGTTGTAGAATGACAAATAACAGTCATTGCTAAGGTGTGGCGTGGTCCAGTCTTCCCAGTGAGAACACTCCGAAGCTGGCAGGGCTCTCTTGTTCATGCCCTTCCCCAAAGGCTGGTGCCAGCATAGTTCCTATTTGCATTTAAGAGAAATGGGGCTCCTGCCTTAAGTCTTACAGCAGGCACCAGAGCAGCAGCCCCAGTCCCCGTTCCTGTCCCTCCTGCCAGATCCTACTGACTCCCCGGCCTTCTCCTGTGGGAGGCTGGTACCTGCTTGGGAGCCCACACTGACACCTGGGTCTCGGAGGCTGCTGTAGCCCAGGGGAAGGATTCTTTCCAGAAGATCTTTCTTAAGTCTATTTTTTTTTTTTTTAAGTTTGCTAAATGCCCTCTTTATTGTAAATGTAAGGCACAATTTGTAGATTGATGGATCTCTGTGTAGCTGAGATAGCTTTTTAACTAAATCCATCTTTCTTTCATTTTTAACTGTTTACATGTAAATGTATTTAGAATACATTAAAGGAGAGATCCGGCCAGGTCAGTGGATGATGTGATTTACAGGAACTGTAGCCAAAATGTTGAAATTGCTTACATTTTTATTACTGCCACAAGTAGATTACTATACAGTGTCCCACTCTTCCAAAGGCTTAAAAAAAAGGGGGGGGGGGAGTGATACAAGGAGGCTTTTTTAAAATGTGCACAGTCACTTTTGTGTATGGCTAAAGTTGATCCAATAATGGGATATAAAGTGGCAGGCTGCCGGCTGGGTGTAACGGAGGCTTTGATGCAGCAGCAGAAAAGGCACAGACTGGATCCTGAGAGAGAGGGATGCCCCGTCCCTGCCTGCGGGGCTCGCCCTGGCTCCAGCAGCGCTGCCGCCACCTCCAGGAGCAGCCAGTGCTGGCATCAGACTCTTCTTGGCATCCACAGACTGGGGGTTTGGGGGAGGAGGTCCTGGCAGGTTCCTACAGGTAAACCTCTAGTACAGAGTATTTTTTAAACAGCATCCACGTTTAGCTCGTCTCGTTTTCAGTATGTTGTGCAAACCTACGTGTATATGGTCACAGAACAGGAAACCCCCCACCTCAAGGGGATTCAGAGTGCGTCTTCCCACCTGCTGTGTCCACTGTTAACAGCCAGCACAGCACTGGACCAAATCTGCTAGCACAGGAAATTAAGGAGCTGTGGCTTCAAAGGGAACCTTCATTGGCAGATCACTGAAGGGAACCACACCAGCAGTCCAATCAGGGATGCGCCTTGAATTTCCTACTTATGTTTTGCATTTAGTATCTGGTATCTTGCAAGATCACATTTGAAGCAGGAACACCTAGCTGAGACGTACACTCTCTCCCCCTAAGTTGACAAGCACCCCTGCTAATTAGGAATGTCGTTTCTTTCTTTAAAAAAAAGAAAAAGTTTAAAAGGAAATTAAACTAAATTAAAGCTTTAAAAGTGCCAATGACGTAACTATTTTTTGTTTGTTTGTTTTGAGACAGTCTCAAGCTGTCACCCTGGGTAGAGTGTCATGGCGTCATAGCTCACAGCAACCTCTCAACTCTTGGGCTCAAGCAATCCTCTTGCCTCAGATTTTTTTCTGTGTTTAGTGGAGAAGGGGGTCTTGCATTTGCTCAGGTTGGTCTCTTAACTCATGAGCTCAACCATTCCACTCTCCTTGGCCTCCCAGAGTGCTAGGATTACAGGTGTGAGCCACTGCACCCGGCCTAGTAACTTTTTATAATACAGGCTGCTGGTTACCATTAAACTTACTTAACTAAGAGAACCTACTAGTTTGTTGCTTACAGAATTTTCTCTCTTTCAAATGTTAAGGTTCGCCATCGGTGGTGTGAGCTCATTGTCAAGCACAAGTTCACAAAAGCATACAACAGTGTGGAGAGATTCTTTGAGGAGGATCAGGTGAGTTTTGTTTTTTGGCAGATGTAGATTCTTTAAATTTTGCTCCCTACTTGTCAGGAACCCAGTTCTTGACATCTTTCATAACACAAAATATTTCCCAGAGTTTTTAAGGACTAGGTCGGATGTCACCTCACACTTCAGAGCTGATTTCCCCCCCCCCCCCCTTGTGTCCCTTTAGAGCAGTGAATTATGCCCCTGGAGAGCCCCTTGGCTTTTCTTGGCTGTGGCCCTGCCATCAGCAGATGAAGCACACTCAATCTTCACCACGTCTCCAGAATCCCCCAGGCCACAGATGTGGCTTAGTGATGCTGTGGCGTCCATCTGCGTCTTCATGGTTCTTGTTCAGAGCGCACATGCAGGGGTCACACTGGGAGCAACCCTGTCTGGGTGGAACAGTGCAGTGCCAAATGCCAGGCCCACCCTGCGCTGAGTTTCCTTCCTGTGAGAACTTCGCTCACTATTACCAGGGAAAGCAGCAGCCTTCCAAGGAAGGAGCCCACAGGCAGTAGATGTGCATGAATGTATTGGGGAATGTCCTTGTTGGCTGCCTCTGACGTCCTCAGTGTACACTGGGGTGTCTTCCTGTGATGTGCTGTGCCCTTCCACACCCGCCTGCTCCCACCAGCGAGTGCCTGGGAGCAGGCTGTCTGCTTGTGCAGGCACTGTGCAGTGACGGGCGGGGACAAGCTGCACTTCGCTGGGGGTGGGGAGGAGCAAACAAAAGGACTTTTGATGGGGTCTCAGTGTGGGGGCAGCCAGCCAGCAGCGCCTGAGGCCTCGTCATTCCCACAAAGGAAAGGATAAGGCTTTGTACCAGGAAAAATGTCACATTTGCACAGTGAAGCAAGAGGTATTTGGAAAAACATAAGGGAGTATAAGAAGGACAGAGTTTGAGAGCAACTGTAGGTCTATTCTGAAGACCAAAATTCACTGCAATATATATAGAGCCATGATATTTGCAAGATAAGGATCACTGTGTCTCAGCTTTTTGGGGAAAGCACTTTGAACCCTTAACTACTGAGTTTTTATCTTGTGCTGTCTTTAAGATCCTTTTAATTTGCTCCAGCAGAATGTAGTTTGTGGTATAACTAACCTTGGTATAAGCGAGCAAGCAGAACCAAAGTGGTTCTTTGGTCTTCCAGAATATCATTGCCAGTTTTTAAAATGTAGAAAAAGTACACATGTGAGTCTTCCCAGCATTGTTCTCAGAACAGAAAGGCCACTGTTGGCTGCAGTTGTAGGGCTAGTTGAGGGTGAAGGGCTGGGTGGGGCTGCAGGAGTGGGCGTCTGGCGAGCGGTGGTGCGTCCTCCTGCAGTCGCACTACTGTGTGCTGTGGGCATGCTGCTGTAGGGCTCAGACCAGCTGCTCTTAGGGGGAGCCGCATAGCCCTGTCAGCACACAGGTTTTCCATGGTGGTTATAAATGGAAACTCCGTCCAGAACATTCTGACACCATGATCACTGTGAAAATGCTCACTTGTCACCAGTGGCAATACTGGTAGCTAACAGTTTGTTGGGCTTTTGATGAGAACAAGGAAGCAGCAAGGATTGAAAACCGCAGATCCCAAACTACCCAGCTGCCTATCTTTTCTGGGGTCTTTATAATTTATAGCCCAGCAAGTTTGTGTGAAAAAAGCATAGACTGTTCTCACACACAGGTGTGCAGACGCATAATTCCTTCTCTGCTATGCTCCGTGTGCCCGCAGGCCATGGGTGTGTACCTCTACGGGGAGCTGATGGTGAGCGAGGATGCCAGGCAACAGCAACTTGCCCGCAGGTGCTTTGAGCTGGTCAAGAGACAAATGGACAGATCCTCTGCTGAAGTGGTGGCTGAAATGTTATTTTAAAGAGGTGATTCTCTCCTTTTCCTTCCTCCTTTGGTTCAAACCAGATGTGCCTCTTAGCCAAAAAAACGTAGCCAAGCAGTGAGCCAAGACCAACCTCAGCATCGGTGGTCTGCACCTTGGAGTGGCTGGGTGGCCTGGGACAGCAGGGTCGGTGCCTGTGGCAGTAGCAGTAGCATGAGGGTCAGGGTCCCAGAGCACTCTGTCTGGGGGAGGCAGGCTGTCTACTTGGAGGGGGACAGTTCTCCCTGGCACCGTTTTGGCCACTTCAGGTTTTGTAATTTGTTCAGGAACAAAAATTATGGGAGAACATTGTGACGAGTAGGTTTGGAGATGGGATGGGGAATCCAGCGAAAGTGCTAATCCAAGGCTGACACAAGAGTAAGTGGCTGTGTTAGTACACATCCCAGCTTCTGGTGCACATGTTTTCTCCTCCTAGGCTGTGTGTTAATTTGAGGGTCCTCAGCTTGCCCACGCCTGACCTGGGAGGCTGGCAGAAGGTCTTCCCAGCCACGTGTGCCACACACCTCCATGAATTCAGGGAGGGTCTTATTTTTTACCATGTTGTGTTGGAGGAGACCACATCCCCTAGCTTGCGAATCCTGGACTGTTTAAATTGCTTCCTCTGTTAATTGTGCTTAGAATTAATCTGTTATATTTACTTCCTGGCAGTTAAGTTTTAAATAGTTTCTTCACTTTCATTGTCATTTAGCAGTGGTACATGAAGTTTTGCTCAGTACAACTGTGGGGGTTACAAGTGGGGGTTTTTTTTTTTCTTTTTTTCCCTCTAACAGTTATCATTGTGTCTTCTGGTTTTTCTTCAAAGCTTTACATGATATAATAGGGTACATCTAATTTTGTATCTTTTTTTAAGCTTAGCTTCAAATCTCAAGCATTGTTCATATTGTCATGTCACTTCTCTACAAATACAATTTTTAATGGATATTGAATATTTTGTGTTGATATTCTCATTAACCCATTGTTCATTTACTTTGATTCTAATTTTTAGCTCTTATAAAAACCATTATGTCAAATATGTTTAAGTGTCTTATGGATCTAAAGGAACTCTAATACTGAAGAGGGGAGACAGTTTCCAGAGTATGATCATGTTCTTCCAAAAGAGTCAGGAGCCATGTTTGCCAGGGGAAGGAGGCAGTGAGGACAGCTGTAGTGACTGTCCGTCTTGTAGGGACACAGCTACACGCAGTCATTACCGCCATGCCCCCTCCGGTGGCTGTCTAGTCCTTATCTAAGGTGGGCCAATTCAAAAAACAGAAACATACAGTTACTTTGTCGCCAGCCTCATGGTAATCAGTATAAATCACGTTTCAGTTTAGATTTTTAATTTCACGAAGTGTGTGAAACCACAGTAAGGCCAGCTATTCCTTTGAATGTTCCTTTTATTCCAAATTTTGGAGACCCATAGTGGGTGACACGGATCTGTGACTTTGCATAGTCATCTATTTTTGCCCCAAAGGAGACCCAAGGAATGGTTCTGCTCATGAGACCACCATTCCCTTGCCTTCTGCTACAATCTTCTTTCTTCTCTCTGCCCTTCTAGAACCAGGGGTCACAAGCAACCTGTAGCACAGAGATAAACAGTGACCAGGGCCATTCCTGAGTCATACCTTCTACAGGGAAGTTGTTCCTAACTTGAGAGAGGCCCCTACAACGTCTCAAATGGGGAGAGGGATCTTCTCCCCAGGGTTAAAAGCAGTAAACTAACAGCAGAGGCCACCTTCTTTAATAATTCTGTCTCATGGCTGGTCCGTGCATTTTTCTTCTCTTGTCCCAAAGCTTCATAGTCACCTCCAAGTCCTCTTGATTAAAAAAAATTACACCTCTAGGACAGCGCGTAACTGAACAGCAAACAGAAGTCCAGCCCATTGGCCAGTGCAGCGGCATGGAGGCGGCGTCATCACCCTGCGTCCTTCCACGGAAGCCCGGTGTGTGCAGATGGGAGCGGCCAGCAGGCATGGTGTTGCTCCCAGGTGCTCTGGCTGCTTGGGTTCCTGGCATGCTGATTTGTGACTTAAGATTAAAATCACATTGCCAGGGATTACCACGCAGCCACGACCTTGGCTGCTCCTCCAGAAACCATAGCCACTCTCTCTGCAGTTTGGAGAGCAGATGCCTCTTGTAGCTCTTCTTTGGAACAAAAGAAGCCAGCAGTCACAGAAGATGCTCACCGGCTCTTTCTTTATGCCCAGCGATGACCTCTCTAACAAGGTGCAGAGCTTAGCTGATTGGTGAACAGTGATTGGTTTCCGCTTTGTTCACAGTGGCTAAGTTCTGCACCTGAAGAGAAGGTGAGATGGGGCAGCTAAGTTGGAGCCGCTGGGGCAGAGGCCAGTGCCAACAGGCTGGCCACTGCTGAGAGGTTGGCTCGAGCGCCGAGCACGGTTCTGGAGGATGAAAGACCACTTGCCCGAGGATGCACTGTCACCTGTCAAGAACACAGATAATGTACCCACAGGCCTTAAGTTTGTTTACAGAACCGTAAATCCACTGATACATCTGTCAAAAGGGTCGTATGTATTAAAAGTTGCAAAAAATCATTTTTACAAAAAACTTAAAAGCAAATGCATCCTAGAAGTTGGGTGGAACCTTGTGCTGACTGGTGAGTAGGGCGGGGTGCTTTCCCAGAAGACCCCTGTGTGATTCCGAGCGCGGTGAACTCTCTTGTGTTTGCAGCCCAGGTCTCTGCGGCGCCGGGGATGAGCTCGCCGAGGCACTGCTTCTCCGGCTGTCGATTGGACCCGCCCTCCGGTGCCTACTGAGCTGATATCAGTTCTCATTTTACACACTGGCTCAGTTCAGCAGGAACAGGAGTCGAGCCCTTGAGCAAAAAGCCTTCCTGTCTGTAAGTGCCCGAGGCTCAGGGAGCCCGGCCTCCCACTCACGGAAGACAGGCCTGAGCATCCACCATGTCTCCGGGCGGCCAGCGGCGGAGGCGTCCATCTGTATGTGCTCCTGCGTGGGGGGGTTGTAGAGTCACACGGCTTTGCTGACATGACAGGAATGAGCTCCCACTCTCACAAACAGAGCAGGGTTCGCGACAGAGCATGGCATCTGCTCCTGCTCGCGTGACAGAGGCAGGACCACCTTTCATCATGTAGAGTTTACATTTTTTGAAAGTAGTTTGAGTGAAGGTGGGTCTGAAATGGCATCTCCTCCTCCTGTCCATCCTGTGAGTGAAGCCTGAGTTACAGTCCAGTGCGTTTCGTGGCCATGTGGGAGCAGAGTGAATGTCACATGGCTCAACTGCAAACCCCACTCCTGGGGTCGTGACATGTGGCCCAGATCTCATCCCTGTCCTTCAATGGAAGTGTCCTCTCTTTAAAGTGGAGAGCAAAGGCACACAAATGTACTGGTTTACAAGAATTCCTCTGTTGTGACTAGGTAATAAATTTTATTGCTGTTTCCTTTGCAGGAAAGATCACAGCGAGATTCTCTTTCATACGTCTCCTCCCAGCCCGGTGGGACCCAGCTCACATTGACCCTGGACATCAAAGAGGATTATGTGGCTGCTAAAGCCATCAGCCGACAGCCGTGTTCCTGTCTTGGTGCTTCTCTTGCCCAGAGGCTGGTCCCAGCCAGGCACATACAAAAGGCCACGCCTGGTAAACAGTCTCTCCCAGGTCCGCAGGGCTGCCTTTGTCCCCACCCCATGTGCCGCCTCACCATGCTGAATCTGAATTGCAGCTGTTGTGACTTTAAGGCAGTTCTTACCCACAAGTGATTAAAGATACCTGCAATACATTGAAAACCTGCTGAACATTTTATGGTGGTCCTCTCAGCATGTGGCTGCACATGGGTATTTCTTTAATTCCAGAAAGTCACACGGTTCTGTTTACTGGGACCAGTGAACCCAGGTTGATGTCCTCTGGGTCATTTCTGATGCTGCAGAATTACGATTGATATAGTCAAAGTGTAGATTTCTTCAAAACTACAGTACCTTTTTGTAAGAATTTAAAATACATTAACAATAAAATGTAATGAATTTGATGTATTCCTGTTTGCTTCTGAATTTGATACTGAGTAAAAGTAATAACACGTGTAAGAACAAGGCATTCTCCACATTCCACTATTCCTTCCCCACCTCACTAGTTTCTTCGCAGTATTGATGTTCTTAGAAGCCTGGAATAGAAGAATTCAGGCTGGGTGAGGCACACTCTCTAAAATGTAGAATCTCAGGCACCATGGGAGTCGGTGGTGATGTCATTTTCCTTTCCCACAAATGTTGAAATCTAAAAGCTTGAAAGAGCTTCCTGGTACTGTCCAGTGCCTGGAGCAGGCCAGGCACTGGGCGCAGATGTGCATGGGTGCCTGCACAACACTGAGCTCAGAGGGAATGAACTTGAAGACAGTGACAGTTTCTCCCCTTGCCTGGAGGGTGGCTCTTTGCATTCTGGCCTAACTGTTGCAGAATGAGGCTCTAACACCAGTCTTCCTTAGAAAGGCTGGACCCGGAGGCCTGAGTCCCGGAGTCTACATTACACCGACTGTCATTCTAGAAGGTTTCCCAAGGATTTACTCTTCACTGTTAACATGTGCTTTGCATATGATTATGTGTTTTGTATGCCATACTGGTAGAAGAATAAAAATTTGTTAAACTTTAAGTATACAAATGTTTCCGTGACAACTTAGAATAAAGTTGGGCCCACTCTGAAGTGGAGCACGAAGGGGCCTGGGAGCTCTGCACAGTGTGCTGGGGCTTGACACTTGGAACCTCCAGAGAGCTGCAGGCAGTCAAACAGCCTAGTCGTTTGGTGTGGTCTTGTTTTTCAAAAATACAAAGCTGTGCTTTTTATCTTTTTTAAAAACCACTACAGCTGAGCTGAACTCCTGAATAGGTGGGATTTTGCATAAAGACCACTAATCCTCTGGCCCTGTGATTAACCAGGTCCTGCAACTTGCTCTGACCACTTGGGTTCTGGCCAAGAACACAAGCTTTGGACACTGTCATCTTTGGCCAAGGTCCTGCGGGAGAATTGGCCTTCACTGCCTCCAGACCTTGGAGTGCCATGTGATGCTAGGTGCTGTCCTTTGAGATGCAGAAGGTCACAGGAGAGTGGCTCTGGTGGCCAGGGCCTGGCAGAGGTGCCTCTGGATTCCATAATGGCGGCCATTCAGGGTCTGAGGGGTCAGTAAGGACACAAGACCAGCAGTCTCCACTTTTGAATGATATGTTTAATCAGAAAAAGTATCGCGTGGGTAACTAGCTCACATTAAGTGGAGTGCAATGGTCAGAAAGCATGTTGCATCCCAGTGGCTTGTTTTGCCTCCTGGAGTGTAGCACCTTCAAGAAGCTGCCTTGGTCAGGGCAGGGTATTGTCAGAAGACACAGGCATCCTGGGTGAGAGAAGGCAAGCTGTCCTGGAGAGGCGGGAGCAGGTGTGCCAGGGAGCCCGAGTGCTGCTGTCAATCAGGCCTGGACACGTTGCACTGTTCCCCAGTTCATGCGCGGAGTGGCAGGTGGGACTGAAATGCGAGTCCACGTGGCTTAGGGTTTTCTTCACACAGGGTGTCTCAGGGAGGGACCATTCGGTTGGTAACAAACCCGCTGAGGTCCCGATATCCTAGATACTCCTTCTCTAATGTGATAAAAGGACAGGCCTGGGTGAGAGTGGGGCCTGCTTTGGTGACTACAGTTAAGTCACCGCAGGGAAGACGCAGTGACCTGTGTGCACAGGAGTTGGGCGCACCTGCTTCCCTAGCACGGTTCCTCTGCCGTTTTCGGGCGTCCCTCAGCGGTCTCCCTGTAGGAGCTCCCGGCACAGCAACTATTTTTAGCAACGTAAAGCTTCCTCAAGGGGAGGGCCCAGGACGGGGGCCCACACGCTATCGCGCCCTGGTCTAGTTGGAAGAGAGAAACGCCCAAGTCCTCTGCCTGTACCCTGGGACTTCCTGAAGCTGCAGACAAGATGATCCTGAGCCACTTTCGGCATTCAGTGGTCACAGGTGTCAGGGGTGGGGCTGCGCACGTGGGGTCTGTCAGGCCTGAGGCACAGCCCATGGGACCTGAGTTCCCTGTGAGACCATGACTGGGTGGGATGGGAGCCACAGTAGCCATGTGGCCAGCAGCCACCAGCAGTGTGGCAGTGCCATCTGTCCCCTGAGCAGCAGTGAGGCACTGAACTGTTAGTGCTTTAACTCAGCAGTGCTTTAACTCAGCTGCATTTGCCGGATTTATTTAGAGTGAGAAGCAGCAGTCTTTCCTTTGAGCAAGTTAATGGGTTAATTGCCAAGCGACTGTCTTGCTCCAGGAGAACAACAGGCTGCCCTGTCCAGCCCTTCCCGCTGAGGCCACCTCGGGGGAAAAACCGCTCCCCGCCCGTGCAGCAGGCAGCCTTCCAGGGGGCCGAGGGATCAGCCAAGGAAATTCTCCTCCAGGGGCCCCATGTCTGGGACTAGTGTGTCCTAGGTCAGGCTGCAGGGAGGCGGGGCAGCTGGGCCTCTGAGACCGATCCCCCCAGCTGGGGTTCCCCATGGAGGGGACAGCGGCAGTGACTCTGCTCTGTGTTCACTTGGCTGTAGGCCTCACTGTCGCTCAGAGACCCTGTCAACCTGGGGACCTGGCCTGGAAGGGCAGCTCACTGAGGGGATGGGAGCACGGGGCTCTGGGTGACAGCTAGGTCAGAAGTGTTAGGCATTCTGGCCAGACCAAGACAGGAAACGGGTTAGGGGAGGAGATGGGTTTGTCTCCATCTCGGCCTCCATTTAAGGATTTAAGGATTTTGAAGCATTTATTTTTATTGGAATTTCAAATCAAAACATAGAAATAATAGTCTACATCCCAAACAAGGTGATCTTGCCTGAGGTACAGAGAAGGTCCCAAGTGTAGGAACCTACATTAAACCGTCTCTTTCCAGCGAGAAAATCACTAAAAGTCTAGACAAGTTCCAGTACCGGGCAGCCTGTTCTCTGGACCTGCTGTATTCCACCGGACAGTGAGCAGCCTGGGTGGGGTCAGCCAGGGGGAGGCCATTGGGAAGGACCTTCTCCAGTCACCACTGTCAGCCTCACCAGAGGCAGCTGCAACTCACTGAGCTGCTGAAAGCCAAGGGTTTGTGTGCCCAGGACGGTCTGCTGAGAGCTTCCGGTTCTAGGCCAGCAACTTCCTCCCTCCTGTAGATAAGGCTGGGGCTGAAGGACTTGGCAGGGGCTGAGACCCCAGGGTGTCAGGGGCAAGGCTGGCCCTGGGGGAGAGTGCAGCCACCGCTCCCGGGGTTGGGCCACCTCACAGTTCCCAGGAAGGAGAGGCACTGCTCCTGGTGCTTTGCCAGCAGCTTTGTGGTTTGATGGTCCATCTGTGCAGGGCCTGGTCATGGCAAGGACTCCACTCCAGGACACGAAAACAGTGGCAAAATTGAGCCTACAGCTCTATAGCCGCTTCCACTTCAGCCCAGGTACAAGACACCTGAGAGGCTAGGGAAGCTTAGGGAGCTGGAGCTGAAAGGCTGCAGGATCCCCCAGGACAGCCTTTCAGGCCAGGCTGAGTGAGGGGGCATAAACCCTGCACCCACCCCTAGGCCACCTCCCTTGCAGACAGTGACCTCAGCCCTCCCTGGCTGGGCTCCGGGCCGGACATTTACAAGGTGGAGGGAGGAGAGCTGGTTGGGACTATTCAAGGGCAAGGTTTTATAGATCTTTTCCCACCCTTTGGTGCTGTCTGGGAGATTGATCAGCTAATAAGGCATTTCTGTTCCAGTCCAATGACCAGACAGTGTGAAAAAGAGGCATCACCCAGCCTGGAATGAGAGAAACCACCATAAAACTGTCAACGTTCCCAGGGCCTGGCTGGCGGGACGGGTGGCAGGGAGCACAGGCACCAGCAGCCCAGCAGCAGCCCCAGCCTGTGGGAAGGCCAGCACGGGCACCACTCCTGGGGATTGGGTCTGGGAAGGGGCTTGATCCCTTGTCCTCAATATAGGCCCAGGAAAGACACTGGGATGTATGATCACCAGGCTATGACCTCCCAGAGGGGTGGTGGCACCAGAAGCCCATGTAGGTGTGTGCGCCTGTGCCTGCAGGCCTGTGGGGGAGGGGGTTGTGCAAGGCCAAATTTGGAAACGCAGATAAAGGCTGCTCTTCCATCTACTCCAGATAGCTTGTAAGAAACCAATCTGGTGCCCAGACACAGAGTGCCACTTGAAATAGAGGTTTGGAGTTTGGCTTCTCAGCCCCAAGGACTTAAAGGAACTGGGTGCTAGGACAAGCTGCTCTGAAGACCAGACCCTGTCACCCCTGGCCTGGCCCACCTCGCATCTGGCAGTCACTGTGGAGGGTGGGCCTGGGCAGGCTTGGGGTTGCCCTCAAAGGCTGCCCACCCAGTGTCCCAGGCAGGCTGCCTGCTGGGAGAGGAGAGCTGGGCACAGATTCTGCCCGGGGCCACCTTGCCAGACAGCTCATCTTCGGCTTTTTCTGGGACGCGAGCGGCTGGATGTCACCCTGTGGTTTCTGTTTTTCTAAGTCGTCTTTGTGCGCCTTCTGCCTGTAACTTCCTTCAGCTTGGACTTCACAGGGTTGGTCCCCAGTTTAAAGTCCAGCCCAGGAGGTGTTTTTGCCTGGGAGTAAGGTGTGGAATCTCCCCATTGTCAGGCCCTAACTACACCACAAGGGTCCCAAGTTCCAGAAAGTTCTTTTCAGCCCCAAGAGTCCTCCCTTGTTGCAAGACCCTAGCAGAACAGGCCTCTGGAAGCAGAAGTGTGTCCTAAAGACTGGACGGGAGCTCTTGGTAAGCTCCGATAGGCAGGAATCGTCATAGCCCCTCCAGCTCGGACATGGCACTCTTGCCCCATCTCCAGCTTTTCTCATTCAGACTCCACGACTGGAGGCTCCCGAGGCCCGCTGCTGAAGGAGGGAGGCTCCAGAAGAGCATGATTTATGGGCATAACTACGAGCTGAAGTAGGAGTCAGTTTTAATGATTGCCAATAGAATGGAACAAGTATACATTTATGTTGGGTTGTAAAGAAAGGAGAATTTAAAGGGAAGGAATTGTAATTTTATGATTTTATCTACTTTACTAAATTAAATGCTATATGCCAAGGAAGAAACTGTGGCTTCAGCACACCTAGAGGCAGAGGAGGCCACTTTCTAGAGCAGGAAAGGGCCTATTAGCAAGCACAGAGGCTGGGCACATGAACAGGTGGGTATTTGGCCCACTGCATTCTCTAGTTGGGGTGCTCAAGACACTGAGGTCCTCAGGGTCCGTGGAGCCATAATGAGTAAGTCATCTTTTTCTAGAAAACGCTTATGTCCAATGCTAGAACATAAGTCCTGTGAATAAGCAATAAAAATGCCACCCGCTGACTAAAGTGCAGGGAGCACAGATGCAGCTGTCTCCCTTTAAAGTTACAGATGGCGCCCGGGCCTCTTTCCCCTCATAACATCATTGCACAGCAGCCCTCTCTTAGAATAAACAAGAATCTTCCTTTGTGTATTGATGATTACAACTTTTTTTCCATAGACCTCATGTGCAAACAATCATAATATGTAAACAAAGGTTTTCCCACCTTTTCACCTAGGCCCTTCCCCAACGCACCCTGTCAGGAGGCTGACTGTTGAGTCTCTGTCCCAGCAGGGGGGTTCGGGGAGGCTGCCGGCAGGCACGGACAGGGCAGCTCAGTGTATGTGCGGGTTTCCGCTTTGATTTCTCCAGGTGGCAGAACTTTTCAAGGCAGGAGCCACGATGCCTGGCCTTGACCATTTCTAAGTTCCATGGCTTTAAGTTCACATTGGGCAGCCATCACCACCTCCATCTTTAACTTCTCACATGGAATCATCAAAGAATCACACATATCTGTCCCTTTGGGTCTGGCTTATTTTACATGGCATAGTCTTCCAGCTTTATCCGCGCTGCAGCATGCATCAGTATTTCTGCCCTTTTTAAGGCTGAATCATGTTCTGTTACACGTCTACACCCCCTCCCCTTTACCGTTCACCTGCTGAGGGACACGAGCCGCTTCCATCTTCCGCCTGTTGATGAGCACTGAGTGAACGTGGGTGTACAGATGTGTCTTCAAGCTCCTACTTCCAATTCCGTGGGGTCATGTATCTAGAAGTGGGTAATTCTGTATTACCAACTGTTCTCAGGAAAAATTGATATGTGACCACTTGTTCTCCAAAAAGGTGGTCCTAATTTTCCTTCCCTCCTTGGGGTAGGGGAGTGATTTTCCCCACTCCCTCATCAATACAGCAGTAGCAATCTGTCTTTTCCAACTTGGTATGGAAAAGTAATTGCATTCATTTGCCTTTCTCTACACTATGTTAAATATCTTTTTTTTTTTAAACAGAGTCTCACTTTATCACCCTTGGTAGAGTACCATGACATCACAGCTCACAGCAACCTCCAACTCCTGGGTTTAGGCGATTCTCTTGCCTCAGCCTCCCGAGTAGTTGGGACTACAGGCGCCTGCCACAATGCCCGGTTACTTTTTTTGTTGCAGTTTGGCCAGGGCTGGGTTTGAACCCACCACCATCGGTATATGGGGCCGGCGCCCTGCTCACTGAGCCACGGGCGCCGCCCTATGTTAAATATCTTTTGAAAGTCGTTTGTATTTCTCTGTTATTTGTATGCAGTGTTTACATCTCTTGCCCATGAGTTTTTTGGGCTGGTGGCCTTTTCCTGATTTGTAAAAAGTTTCGAAGTTAGGTAGTTGTCATGTGCTACAAATGTTTTTTTCCAGTTTATCATTTGTATTTAGTTTTGGGGGTTATTTTGGTTTTTATTTTTATATGGACAGTTTTATCAATCTTTTCTCTTATGATTTCTTGGTTTTGCATTGCACTTAAAAACGGCTCCCTCTGAGGCCCCAGCACAGCTGAGGAAGATGCTGGGGCCCCGCATAGGACCGCTGGGAAGTCTGCTGCAGCCTCAGCCCTTCCTCGCAAAGTCCTGGGAGTCTTCCCTGAAGCTGCTCCACAGAGCTTTGAGCCTGGGCCCAGCCAGGGCTGTGGTTGTGTAGGGGGTGAGGCTGGGCTGAAGTGGGGTGCAAATGTTAAGTCTGCAAACCAGTAATGAGCAGGAAGCTCTAAACCAAAGTTCAGAAAATCCTGTCTATGGTTGGGGCTAGGGAAGTTCTAATTTTATGAACTGAATCCTCATCTTAGAAATATACCATCTTCCCAGCGTGGCAGCAGCCCTCCTACAGCTCCCGCCCTCCTCTTTCCCAGCAGGAAAACTGCTGGAACGTTCTCTGGGGAACATTCGGAGATCCAGAGACTGGTCTCACAGTCCCTGACCTCTGGTAAAGAGAGGGCAGGGTAGCTTGTTCCTTAATGCTTACTTTGGTCTAAGGAGCAGGGATCTTTCTTTCCCAGCATCATCTTTTCCCTGGTGATTGACCATGTGCTGTCCTGTACACGTTCATTCCACAGGTATTCACAGGGCAGGAGACGACTAAGGCAAGGCAGGAGGCAGTGGTGGGTGGGGAGTGGTCAGAGTGGGGGACTCCCTGGTAGATTGCATGCAGGTATGAAAGGGAGGCTCAGCCTGAGTCACAGGAGAGATGGGGTGTCACAGACACGGAGGCCGGGGGACCGCCTGGGGGGTGTTCAGCTGGAGAGCATCACGGGACCTCCCAGTGGAGGGTGGGCCTAGGGTCCCGGAGGTGTTGTGTGCTGTCATGGGCAGGACTGGGTCAAGCTCATAGACTGGTCCTGGGGTGCTCACCAGGAAGGGGTCAGAGGCAAAGGCCTCATGGGTGGGAGGAGACCCACGTGTCCACCGGCCCAGAGCAAACATCCAGGATGAGGAGGGCCCAGCACACAGGGTGCTGTCGACCTGTGGTCAGGGGTGAGGCCTGAGAACAGGCTATTGGCTGCAGCAACAGAGGGCGCTGGTGACCTCCAGGGCTGCAGGGTCTTTGTGGTTCTTCTATGTTCCCACCCATCTGTCCATCCATGAAAAGTACCTCATGGCTGCGATGCCTCTGGCATCGATGTGTGTGCCAGTACCTGGGCTCTGTCGTTACATGTAAGTTCAGAACTTCTGGCTGCTCCTTTTTCCCCCCTATACTTTTTATTTATTGATTTCAAAATATTACGAGGTGTAGATGTTCTGGGCTACATGGATCATTTTTGTAGTGCTGGGTGTCAGGTCTGAAGTGTGCCCATCGCCCAGATAGTGTCACTGCACCCGTTAGGCAGGTGTTTGCCGGTCCCTGCCCCCTCCCTCCCTATTTGATTTCCACTGAGTTATAGTTCCCTCTAGGGGAGATGCAGAGAGAAAGGAACACACACTGTTGGTGGCACTGCAAATTAATACAACTCTGTGGAAAACAGAATGGACTAAGAACTAAAAGTAGACCTACCATTCTACGCAGCAATCCCACTGCTGGGCATCTACCCAAAGGAAAAGAAGTCTTACATCAAAAGGACACCTGCGCTCGAATGCTTAACCCAATTCACAATTGCAAAGATGTGGAATCAACACAAATGCCCATCAATTCATGAGCTGATTAACCAAATGTGATATATGTATCTGATGGAGGACTGCTCAGCCATGAAGAATGGGGACTTAGTGCCTTTAACAGCAACACGGATGGAACTGGAGGGCATTATCCTAGTGAAGTATCTAAATAATAAACACCATACCTACTCACTTTTTTTTTTTTTTTTTTTTTTTGTATTTTTTGGCCGGGGCTGCATTTGAACCCACCATCTCCAGTATATGGGGCCGGCACCCTACTCCTTTAGCCACAGGCACTGCCCAATAATAGACAAACACCATACTTACTCACTTTTAAATTGGGTGTTCTTGAAAGTTTGTTTTTCCATATTTATTTTGAAATCAGATCATGTAGTTGGTTCACTGATGTTCTTCCTCAGCTTGGTGACGTGCACCCATATTCCCAGCACTTTGGGAGGCTGAGGCTGGAGGATTGCCTGAGCCCGGGAGTTTGAGGTTGCTGTGAGCTATGATCACACGACTGGGTGTCACTCCAGCCTGGGTGACAGCTTAAGACCTTGTCTCTTTTAAAAAAAAACTTCTACTAAGTCTAATTTCTATCTCTATGACCATCAGTGCTTATATTCAAGATATAAGACCAATTCATCGTCAGTTGGAAGGAGGGATTTGGCAATGTCCAGAGAAAGTTTTGTCACTACCGGCAGGAGGGGCGCTCTGGCACTTACTGTTGGGGATCAGGAATGCTGTTACCACCCTACTGATGACCAGGACAGCCCCACAACAGAGCAAGCCAACGCAAAGTGTGAATGGGGCCACACTTGAGAAGCAGATGTCCTGAGGGCTCGTCTCTGCTTCTTTTGTTGTTGAATGTTGGGTTGTTTCATGGGACTCAGACCTTCTAAGCTGCTCTAGAACAGTTTTAAACTATAGATGATGTACGGTTATTGTGGATACTTTTCTCTTCCCATTACCTGAGTCCTTCCTGTATTCAGGTGATACTTTTGGTTGTATCTAAGGTATCCAGTAACATTACGTAAGCTAAACGAGCTGGATTCTTGCTTTCCCGCTTCCTTTATGGCCAAAGTGCCGCCTGGTGACCTGGGCTCCTCCGTCAGTCACAGAGGCACTCTGAAAGGGATGCAGGGTAAAGGCCTTTCTCCCTGCTGGAACGTTCCAAAGGGTCTGAGCTGGCTCTGTGCCTGTAGCTCAGTGGCTAGGGCACTGGCCACATACACTGGAGCTGGCGGGTTCGAATCTATCCCGGCCTGCCACACAACAATGACAGCTGCAACCAAAAAATAGCCTGGAGTTGTGGTGGGCGCCTGTAGTGGGAGGCTGAGGCAAGAGAATAACTTAAGCCCAAGAGTTTGAGGTTGCTGTGAGCTATGACGGCACAGCACTCTACTGAGGGTGACACAGTGAGACTCTGTCTCAAAAACAAACAAAGGGTCTGAGCTGTAGGACTCCGATGACAGCAGGAGACTCCTCACCAGACTATCTGAAGTTAAGGTTGGGGACTGTTGCTGGCCAGCTAGTAGTACCTCATCTGGCTACCAGTTGAGCTTTTGGATGCCCTTTTCATTAGTTTCCTTTTACTTTTGACAGTCAGTGTCCCTTTCTGTTGCTTGTAACCAAGAGTCCTGGGTATATAATTTCCTACAACAAACACCAAGTGCAGTACAAGGGCCTACAGCTTTGGTGTCTTTGTGACCAGTCCGTAGGTGAGGGACGTGATTTGGACCCACGGGTTACCCTAACTGTGGAACTAGATTTTAAGTGGAGGCTTCAAGACATATACATACTTAGTTTCCTTTAATTTATGGGTCTTTGGTTGTAAAAGGGCTTAGTAATGATTAATAACTTGGAAGTTTTTGGCAAAATCCATGACTTCATGTTAAACCCAGTATCTGGCAAAGAAAAGAGCTCCATTACCAGAACCACTGGTGGTGGGTGATTTTTACATATTTTCCATAAAAAGAAAGGAAAAATAATTCCATCTTTTCTCTAGCACTGTTCATCAAAAACTGTACCATGGGGAGACTAGAAGTTTCTCCTGGCCTCCCTTGTTCCCCAGGAGGGTGTGGTGTTCAGTGCCTTCGCCGCCCTCACCCCCCAAGGCCTTGCTGTGCCTATTCCCCACAGCCAGCTTTTTGCTAGACACCCACTTCTTTGAACTTCTTTCAAAAAACTAAGAGAACCCACATGTCCAGACTTTCCTGAGTATCTAGGACAATTGGAAGAGGATGTAGAGTTTCTTAAATCATTTTCAGCCTGCCCCAAATGTTCTGCCTTCACTGGGCCTGGCCTTACCCAGGAAGGGCGTTTGGGTTTAAAGGGGAGAGCACCCCGCCCCATGCTCGACCTTGGCAGCCCTGTGACCTCTCACTAGGGTGGGGGGAATGACAGGGGTGGGTTGTCCCTTGTTAGCACCTTCACCAGGATGGGGAAGAGCAAAGGGAAAAAAAGTGAAAGCAGTGAACAGGTCAGTGCCCAGTGAAAGTCTTTCACCCCAAGAACCCACGGGGCTGTCTGGGAATCCATCAGGATAGAGACGAAGTCCTGCCCACTCAGGGTGTTCCAGCCCAGCCAGAACGGAGATGTCCAATGCACACGAGGACTCAGAAGCTTTGTAAAGGAACTGGGAGATGCTGCAGACAGGATGAGGGACAGTCAGAATAGGAAGACATCTTCTAGAAGTGCAGCTTGAACAGGCTGGGTTGGACAGCCCCATCCATCCTGTTTTTACTGTTTGCTGTAAAAGACAGTGGAGAGGGACAAGTGAGAACTCCGGTCACGTGGCCGGATGTGTGAAGAAGCCCTTCCACCACAGGGAGTCTGTCCTGGTGGCTGCCACCAAATTGAGCCCCGTTTTTCATGTCTTACAGGTTGATCATAGTTTGTATGGCAGAACCATGAGCTCAGGTTCAAAATAGGAGAGGTGTCCTCATCTCCCAGGGAAACATACAACTCCTTTGTTAACTCCTACACATTCTGATGAAGCATTTTTCATGCAAAAGTAATGATAATTATGGTAGTCGTGATTGAAATATTTTAACAGTACACCTTTAACGTTTCTCAGAAGGCAGGCTCAGGTCAAAAGTTCTCAGAATTTTCCAGATTTTCAGATAGATGCATTAGCATTGCTCTATACCAAAGCAAGTAATTACCCTAATAGTTAACCTCTGATCCAACAATATTTTATTAATTCCTCAACAGGACTCAAGATTCAGACTATTGACACGTAAATCAAAATGGACATAAAAGCAGTCTTGACTCACTCTACAAACAGCATATACACAAAAGACTGTCCATCAATATAAGTTCAGAGTAACTCTGAAAGGAAAAACGTACCTTCAACTGGGGGTTACCAATTGTTTATTAGGAATTTCCAGTTCTTATTTTTTTTTCCTCTTTGTATCACCCTCAGTAGAGTGCTGTGGTGTCACAGCTCACGGCAACCTCCAGCTCTTGGGCTTAGGTGATTCTCTTGCCTCAGCCTCCAGAGCAGCTGGGACTACAGGCACCTACCACAACACCTGGCTATTTTTTTGTTGCAGCTTGGCTGGGGCCAGGTTTGAACACGCCACCCTCGGTATATGGGGCTGGCGCCCTACTCACTGAGCCACAGGTGCCACCCCACCAGTCTTGTTTTGCTTTCATGGGACACTGGTGTGACAATCTCTTCTAGTGTTTCTCCACCCACGCTGCACCCTCACTTCCGGCCACCTTTCAGGGCAGCAGTGGTGGCTCTCTGGGAAAGGCAGGATGGAGCAGACGCAGAGCAGGGCGTGTTGCCCTTCCCCGCTGCCACACGGCAGCCCTCTGTGGCAGGATTGGCCTTTGTGTCCCCTTTGGTAGCTCTGCCCGCACCTCTTGCCACTGGGCCTGGTGGTGCCCTGCTTCCTCTCTGCCTGGCTGGGCAGTGGGAGTGGATAGGGGCAAGCTGGGGGGCCCTGACTCTTCTGGATGAAGAATTTATGAGGGCAGCGCCTGTAGCTCAGTGAGTAGGGAGCCAGCCCCATATACCAAGGGTGGCGGTTTTGAACCCAGCCCCGGCCAAACTGCAACAACAACAAAAATAGCCGGATGTTGTGGTGGGCATCTATAGTCCCAGCTACTCGGGAGGCTGAGGCAAGAGAATCGCCTAGGTCCAAGAGCTGGAGGTTGCCGTGAGCTGTAACGTCAGCACTCAACTGAGGGCAACAAAGTGAGCCTCTGTCTCTAAAAAAGAATAATAAGAATTTCTTTTGGAAGCAAAACAGTGTGGCCTCATCTCAAATCCCTATGGACTAAAAGGAATACCAATAACAATTTCCTAACTCCTAAAAACGAGATTTGTGAAAAAAAGGCTAAATTACTTCTCTAAATTGTTCAGTGGTTCACGACCTATTTCATGGTCCAAAGACTTTGAATTGTTAAAGTAATAGTTGTGCATCTCACCTTGATATGGCTAGAAAAGGAAATAAAAATCTCTCCCCAAGCCTCTCCTTTAGTAATTCTCCAGCTGACCTTCCCTCTCCCGCGCAGGGCAGGTGCAGGCAATGCTGAAGGCAGACACCGTCATTAAGGGATAAATGCGACTGAGTTCGGGATGATAAAGCATCTGTCTTCAAATTCTGTCCAATACCTACTACCAGATCTCCTGGAGCCGTGTACAGTTTGTCCTCGCAGCTCAGGACAAGCTTATGGCCATAGAAAGGCTCATCAACCGTCCTGTGGCCGTGGCAGGCTGATCCCACATGCAGCACCCACGTGCTCTACATTCTTTTGCTGGACTTGATTGTGTAGCTCTTTAAGGAGCTGTCTGGCCAGTTCTCTTGACCCAGGGTCCTCGATGCCAAGACGATCCCATCTGTACAAGGTCTGGTCCAGAAAGCCAATAATCTCGTGGATTGTCTCTTCAGTGTGAGCCATCTGCAACGAGGGCAGACGAGAAGCAAATCAAAACATGGTAGACAGAGCCGGCTCCCTGTCCTGTGGACACAGCCCCAAAAAGCATCCTGGCCAGCATTGTCACCAGCTCCAAAGTGAAGCCCGAGGGCTCTTCATTTGTTTTCAAGGTGATAAGCAAAGTTAAGTCTGTCCTCAGAAGCTACCCACTTTCCTGCACCGAGGTTCAGCTGCAAGCACTCACAAAGGTTACAAACAAGCGCTGCTCGGAAACAGGGACGTTTCCAGAAATGCTAGGCATAAGCTCTGGGATTATGAGCTATAGAAAGCAGAGGTAAACCAGCGTGCTGGGGCTTGACTTTCTGCAAAAGGCTTGCACTAATCTGAGAACTGGAAAATGCCACCTGTTTTTACACAAACAGCCTTATACATGGCATTCCTGGGCCTACAACCCAGCCACTCGCTTTTCATAGGCATCTAAGGTCTTAACCTGATTCAGAGAGGCAGGAAACAGGTACTGTTAGTTGACAACACAGCCTCGAGGCACTCAGACTTGTCAGTACACAGAAGTATTTTCCTAAGAACATTCGAGGAGAAAGAACAGAGGGGTGAGAATCTCAAAAGTTAGCTGTGCAAGGAATCTATTGTGTTTTTTCAGGCACAAGCAGCATTAAGAAGCCTTAGGTTTTGAAAGGATAACACATGGATTTGATGTGTTTCAGTTTATATGGAACACACACGTTTATCAGCCAGAGCAGCCCAAGGTCAGCTTCCTCTTGATCTCTGCGTTGGGCCCTTCCTGGAGGGTGACCAACCACCCTGGTTTTCCTGGTTTTAGCACTTGAAGTCGCACAGGTCAGGAAACCTTTAAATCCTGGGCCTCTCACCTTCTGACCACCAGTAAAGGGAACCTCTCATTGTGTGTGTACTCTGAGAATGGTGGCATGGGACGTGGAGCTGTGTATAAGTGACCTGGGGTGACCGTGCCCTTCACTTTCAGCCAGGCAGCATGGGCTGCCAGCCCCACTTGGTTTTCACTAGTACTCAGTGATCATGTGAGGCTGTGGGTGACCTTTTCAGATGCAGTCTGTCCTTCATGGAGGAAATAACATGACCTCCCTGGGATGGCCCAGCAGAGTCAAGGTACTGCCCAGGACTGAGTGGGGGAAGCTACCTTCTGTTCAGAGGCTGGGCAATGGCCGGTGAGGATAGACGCCACCTGAAGCAGGACCACTTGTCACTGCAGATCTGACCTTTCATCTTTCTGACAAGTCAACTCAATTCCTGGGCTGTTCCATTCAAAGGTATCTACTCACACACAGGAATCTACTTCAGCACAGCCAAGTCTGAAAAACCTGCACATCCTTGCTGGCTTCAGCTAACGTGGTTAAATTCATTTTGAATTCAAAGACTATAGAACTGAATGAACTCTAGACCCTCGTGGTCTTGCTAAGTTTTTGCTATTGTTGCAGCAGCCCAGCAGCAGAAGTCAGAAGGAAAGGGAGAGAGAAACATGAATCCAGGGCAGGAAGGAGGCACTTCACACACAAACTGCAGCTGTGAGCTCACTGGTCTGCCCTGTCCGGGGCATAAGTGAGGTGGTGGCCGTAGTAAGAGGGAAAAGCAGCTGGCTAGAGGCCCTGGGGGTGACAGGCAGGGGCTGAGAACCAAGGTCTGTGTTGGAGGGTCAAGGTCAGCAGACAGGAATCCTGGGAAGACCGAGGGCACAGTCTGCCAGGTGCCCAGACCAGGGGACTGCTGTGGCCCAGCTCACATGGGGATGTGGGCAGAAAGGTGCAGGGATGGAGCCACTCACCAAGGCAGGCAGACACAGTGGGAGGGTCAGCTCCAAAATGGCATGAGGACTCCAAAGGGACAGTGGTGGGTCTGCCGCCATCCTGCTTTGAGCTAGCACCACTCTGCAAAGCTGGCCACCCAGACAGAAGGCAGGGTAGGGACCAACACCTCTGAGGTGACAGCTTCATCAGGGCTGAGTTCTGAGAGTAGTGAAGCCCAAGCCCCAGCTGGAAGGAAAGGCTATCCTACCAAAGCCACCATCTGGCCTCCGACCACCTGCTCTCAGGCCAGGTAGACCCTGCCCAGAGCTCCTTCCAGGTGCTCACAGCAGAGAGGAAGTGAGGGATATGTGTGGAGGTGAGAAGGCACCAGGAGGCCAGGCTGTCAGCGGAGGGTCCTTCCACTCCTCCTTTTGGGAGCTGCCTCAGCCTGGCTGCCTTCAGCCTGCCACTGTGGCCACCACAGCGAAGCCTCCTCATTAGGAAGGTTGATATGTTAATAAAGGGAGGTTTTTTTTGACTGGGGCTGGGTTTGAACCTGCCACCTCCAGCATATGGGGCCGGCGCCCCACCCCTTTCAGCCACGGGCGCCACCCGATAAAGGCAGTTTTAAAACGTCTAAGACAGTGGTTCTCAACCTTCCTAATGATGCGGCCGTTTAATACAGTTCCTGTGGGTTGCGACCCACAGGTTGAGAATCGCTGGTCTAAGAAGACAGTGCCTGGAAAGCACCTTTGCACGGTGGGCCCGAGGTGCCCAGATGGCTATTACCACCCACTAAAAAGCTGGTACATGAAGAAAAATATTGGTATTCTCTCCTTTAACAAGTTTCTGTTCTGTGTTCTCTATGTCCTGTGTTCTCTGCAGCAGAACTGAGTCATGAAATTTAATGACAAAGCACTGGGGGGCTTCCACGTTCCTGCCACTTCAGGTTCACATCAGCAGCATTAATGCACGGCTAGGCTGGAACTGCCCCAGGAATGGGCTGCCAATGCAAAAAACAGACTTGAACTTTGGGTTATTGAATGTGGACTGTTTTCCCTGAATAGACGGAAATGTGTTTGGAATAACTAGAGGCCTGGTGTCTCTGAGGAGCCTACCTAGGTTCCTTTCCCTTACACTCTGGGAAGCTGGGGTGGGGGAACTCCCATCTGACCCTGGCTGGTAGACAAGTACCTTTTCCACTCACAGGGGTGGGAGAGGAGGGAAGTGCCTGAGAGTAAATTGCCCTTCACCCAGCAGGGCAGGGCTGAGGCTCCACCCATAGATGTCCTAAGCACGGGCAGGAGGTCAGAGGCTAAGCAACAAAAATTGTGCCAACATGGGGCTCGGTGCCTGTGGCTCAAGCGACTAGGACGCCAGCCACATACACCGGAGCTGGTGGGTTAGAATCTAGCCTGGGCCTGCCAAACAACAATGACAACTACAACAAAAAATAGCTATGTGTTGTGGCGGGCCCGGCTACTTTGGAGGCTAAAACAAGAGAATCACTTGAGCCCAAGAGTCTGAGGTTGCTGTGAGCTGTGATACCACAGCACTCTACCGAGGGCAACAGCTTGAGACTCTGTCTCAAAAAAAAACAAACAAAAAAAATTATGAAAATACTTTCATCATTTGAAAGTGCTATTGACTCTTCATAATAACTTCATTTTAGCACTGTTTTAGATTAGTTCCCATTTACCCACACCCAGTCCCCCATCAGTAACATCTCACATTAGAATGGCACAGTTGTCCTTACTTATTATCAAGAGCTAAATAACGTGCACACGTGGAAGCAAGTGTGCAGCACAGGCGATGGCGCCTGGTGGGCTGGGAGGCTGCTGGGAGGCACAGTGTGGCCTGACCCAGTAATGGCTGCACCAAAGGCCTTGTGTGGCTTCACCACAAGGCAATATATCAATGGAGCAAAATGGCACTTGAAACCCATGAATAGACACAAATAAAAATCAAAACAGGAAAAAAAGCACAGCAGATTTATCAGTTAATGAACCAAGATCGCTAACATTCCTACTAAAGCCCAGACTTTGTTCTGGCTGCCCTCTTGCCCTTCTCTGTCCTAGGACCCTCTCCGGGGCACATTACATTTGGTCCTTATGTTTCCTTAGGCTCCTCTTGGCTGTACCAGCTCTTCAGACCTTTCTTGTTTTGATGACTGTGATAGGTGAAATATATATTTGGTCTTCATCCCCTTTCCTGGCTTACAACTCCCCAAATCCCTGCAGTCGACACAGTGTGTTCTTCTTGTATGCTAACACTGGCTGTCAGTAAAGGTGGGGCTGGCCACGCTGGGTTAGAGGGTTAGGACGTTCTGCCCTCACAAGGGGAAGAGGGGCTAAAAGGTTAAGTTGATCATCAGTGGCCAATGGTTTCGTTGATCATGCCTACGCAATGAAGCCTCCATGAAACCCCAGGACCAGGTCAGCTTCCAGAGAGCTGAATTCATGGAGGTTCCTGGGGGGTGGTGTCCAGGAAGGTGTAGAATCTCCTCTATCCTTCGCCCACACCTCACCTAGCTTCTCTTCATCTGCTTCCTTTGTAATAGCCTTTACCATAAATGGGTGATGTGTCTCCGAGTTCTGTGGGCTATAAGCAAGGCAGAGGGAGGCAGGCTGTGGGAACTTTAACTGAAGCCAGTTGGCCTAGACCACCACCAAGACCAGCATGCGGTGTGGGGGGCAGACTGGGGGACTGAGCCCTCACTCTGTGGGGTCTGAGGCTATCGCCAAGTATCAGGTGTCAGAACAGGACTGGGGGACACCCAGCTGGTGTCTGCTACAGAATTGACTGCTTGTTTGGGGAAGAGCAGAAACACCCTCCACCTGGTTGCAGAAGTCAACGTGTTCTGTGTTGAAAACGTGTTGACTCAACTGTCGAATGAGAGAGAACAGGAAAAGATTTGAGTGTTTTCCACCAACAATGACTGTAATAGTTTTGAGGAGTACTGGTCAAGTATTTTGTTGAATGTTCCTCAACTGGGGTTTGCTGTATGCTTTTCTTATGATTAGACCTGGGCTATAGCCTTTGGGGAGGAAGACCACTGAGATGAATTGCCATTTTTATCATTGTCAGAATGACCTGTCCCTGCTGATGCTGACTCAGATCACCTGCTGATGCAGAAGGTGAAAAGCAACTATTGTCTTTTATACTCAGCCAGGGGAAGAGCAGGTTGACAGTAAGTTTTATGGAGGCATTTGAGCTCCCAGCCAAGCAGTTCTCCCACCCCAGAGGACTGGGGAAGTGAGGTGTGCATTCTTCCCCGTTATTGACAAGTGTTTATTATCATATGTTGCAATTTGTTTTCTTCTTCTGCAAAGTGCACAACATGATGTTTTGTTGTACATTGTGAACCAATTACTATAGTCAAGCTAATTAACACATCCATCACTCTCACCCAGTTACTTTTTTTTTTAAATGGCAAGAACACTTCAGATCTACTCTCCTAGCAAATTTCAAGTATATGTTACTTTTTTTTTTTTTTTTGAGACAGAGTCTCACTTTGTCTCCCTGGGTAGAGTGCTGTGGCGTCGTCACAGCTCACAGCAACCTAAACTCTTGGGCTCAAGTGATTCTCTTGCCTCATCCTCCTGAGTAGCTGAGACTACAAGCGCCCACCACAATGCCTGGCTATGTTTAGAAACGAGGTCTCACTCTGAGCTCAGGCAGTCCGCCCCCCTTGGCCTCCCAAGTGCTGGGATTACAGGTGTGAGCCGCCACGCCCGGCCAGTACACATTACTATTTACCACATTCAGCATCTGTACATTAGGTCTCCAGCACTCATGCATCTTGTAACCACAACACTGTACCCCATGACCAACATTTCCCCATTCCTCCACCTCCAGCCCCTGGTAACCACCTTCTACCCCATTTCTATGAGTTGGACTTTTTTAGATTCCACATATAAGGAAGGTTGTGCAGAATTTGTCTTTCCTGCCTGGTGATTTTACTTGGTATAGTGTCCTCTACGTTCTATGTTGTTGCGGGTGTGCATTTTATAAAAGTACACAGCAGATTCCTCAAAGTATTTTCAGCAGGTGTGCTGGGACTGGACCCTAAGGAGATGGTACCCAGCCTCTTCTGCTTTTGGTCCCACCCCTGAGGCTCTCAGATGTTTTCTTTCTCAGCTGAGACACAGCCGTGAGAGGCACGGCTCAGGCCTGCTCTACACAAACCAGCCTGCCAGCAGTGAGACAACCTCCTGGCACTGGTCTTCTGAGGTCCTTGGCAGGTTGGGTCCTTTGTCACTGAGACTTTCCACATATTAATATTCTTATTCAAATATAACTCCCCCTGGAAGGGAGTGGGAAGGGCCCCTGGGTGCTGAGAATGTTTCTTTCTTGATTTGGTCACTTGTTGCATTGGTGTTTTGGATTTGTGAAAATCCATCAAGTAGTATATTTTCTGTGTATATACATGTCAATAAAAAGTAAAAATAAAACAAAACTCCCAGAGCCAGCATGTTGTGTCTCACTTTTCTTTTTGAGATGAACATTGTTTTAAATTTTGGTAAAATATACATAAAATATGCTACTTTAACCATTTTTATAATTCATTGGCATGAAATATTTTCACCATCACCAGCACCACATACCTGTCTTCTAATATTTTCATCATTCCCAAACAGAAATTCTATGCCCATTAAAACTAACTCCCTCTTCCTTCCCTCAGCCCCTGGCAAACACTATTCTACTTTTTCTCTCTGAATTTAACTATTCTGGGTATCTCATGAAAGTGGAGTTACAATATTTGTCCTTGTGTCTGGTTTATTTCATTTAGCATAATGTCTTCAAGGCTCATCCATGGTATAGCATGTGCCAAAAATTTCTTCCTTTTAAAATCTGAATAGGCCAGATATGGTGGCTCACAACTGTAATCCTAGCATTTTGGGAAGCTGAGGTCAAAGAATCACTTGAACTCAGAAGTTCAATACCTGAGGAAGAGTGAAACCCTGTCTCTACTAAAAATAGCAAAATTAGGCAGGTATTGTGGTGGATGCCTATAAATCCAGCTACTTGGGAGGCTGAGGCAGAAGGATCCCTTGAACCCAGGAGTCTCAGGTTGCTGTGAGCTAGGCCGACACCATGGCACTCTAGTCTGGGGCAACACATTGAGATTCTGTCTCAAAAAAAAAAAAGTTAAGTCTGAATGACATTCAATCAGACATATATGCCACCTTGTTTATCCATTCATCATCTTCTTTATCCATTCATCTATTGATGGATATATTTGGGTTGTTCCCACCTTTTAGCTATTGTAATAACGCTGTCATGAACATTGTACACAAATATCTGTTCAAATCCCTGCTATTAGCTCTCTTAGGTATATACCTACCAAAATTTCTGTGTCATATGGTAATTCTATGTTTAACTTTTTGAAGAACCACCAAACCACAGTGGCTGCATGATTTTACATTCCCAACTGGAAACGTATGAGCATTCCAATTTCTCTACATCCTTACATTGATTTTCCTTTATTCTGATAGCCATCCCAGTGGGTGTGAAGCAACTCTCACTGTTGTTTTGGTTTGTCTTTCCCTAATGGCTGGTGATATTGAGTATATCTTCTTTGGAAAAATGTCTATTCAAGTCCTTTGTCCCTTTTGAATTTAGTTATCTTTTTGTTGTTGAGTTATAAGAATTGTTTATATATTCTGGACACTAAACCCTTATCAGATAGTCCAAATATTTCATCCCATTCTGTGAACTATCTTTTCACTTTCTTGATGGTGTCCTTTGATGCACAAAATTTTTTAATTTTTATAAAGTCCAATTTCTTTCTTTCTTTCATTGCCTGTGTCTTTAGTATTACTGTATATACTCGAGTATAAGTCGAGGTTTTTCGGCATAAAATTTGTGCCGAAAAACCCGAACTCGGCACAGATTTTGTGCCGAAAAAACTCGGCTTATACTTGAGTATATACGGTATATCTAAGAAATCACCGTCAAATCTAATGGTGCTCATTTTTGACTTGGACCATTCTTTAGCCTTCCCGTCAGCTAGGCTTCAGGGGGAATTTCTTTGTAATTAACCAGTCTTTAAAAACTTTACAAACATGATTCTTTGCACTGCTGCAGTGAGCAGCACTGTGGTTTTGTTAGAAGCACACTCACTGAAGCCTTACTTCTTCCCTGAGGGAGCAAGGTTGTGCACTGGAATTAAAAGTACCACACGTGGGGAAGGTGGGGCAAGATGGTGGACCAGAAGGATCCTTCAGGTGAGCTGGCAAAAAAGAGAGAATCCAGCCATACCTGGTATGGGAACCTTACCCTAAGTCGTAGCTCAGGGAGCACAGTGAGAAGGTGGTGAGCTGGATATAGCATGTGATCTGGAGTGGTGGAAATCTGATGGGTTAGGCAAGTGATTGCAACCCACAGGGATCAGCTGGCCATCCCCATGGAGGTCCGGTATGTGAAGAAGCCTCTCAGGAGTTTTTGGTTTGGGGAGGAAGCTGTGCGGAAGGCTTGGAAAAGTGGTCAGACTCCAACAGTATACGTACAGCAACAGACTTGAATATCCGTTGGAGTGGATTTGCCATCAGTTTGGTATCTTGCAAATCAGCAATACTGGGAAGTTCTAAGTGGCCAGGGGGCTGCCATTATGAGGTTATGAGGTCTTAGCAGGAGCCTAAAGCACAGCTGTCTTAATTCTGTCTACTGGGATCAGAACTCCACTCCCGGGATTGGCTGAGGGATTCCCACACCCCATGGTAACTGGTGTCAAGGGGCACAGTGAGACCTGCCTCTGAGGGATTCTGGGGAGCTTTAAGATCCCAACCCAGCAGGGTCTGAATGCTAAGGAAACAATCAGGCATTTACTGAGAGCAACTAAGTTAGGAATAAGGACCACAGAGGTTGCCAGCTGTGTTAGCCTCTGCTAAAAAAATACCACAGCACCACCTGGTGTTCAGATGACATATTGCAACATATATATTCCTATTAAAGTTGGTCCCCTCTGCTCTGTGTGTGTGTGTGTGTGTGTGCGTGTGTGTGTGTGTGTATATATATATATATATATATATATATATATATATATATATATATGCAAATTTTTTATTATTAAAAAAACATTTTATTCTTTATTTTTTTTCTCTTCTATGTTGTTAAAGTTGCTACAGTTTTTGGCTATTTGAACTTTTTTTGTTCTGTTGTGTTGTGTTTCGTTTTTTGCTAATTTGGTTGGATCTATTCGTAACCATTTTTACTTTCACCAAGAGCAAGGACTCCTGTATTTTTAGGCATGGTATTTTAGCCTCATTTATTCTATTTCACTCCTCTTCATTCTCTCTTTTAATAGAGACTCTTCTACTTTCCTCATCTTTCCCACATAAATTGCTTGTGCAACAGCTAAGATATCACCTCCTTGTTTTGATCTTTCATCTTTCTTTCCTTTTTCCTTCTCTCTCTCTTTCCTTTATTTGATATAACTGTGTTTTTAATTTTCTACATTATTTTTTTCTTTTTTCATCTTTTCTTTTTTTGCTGTGTGTTGGGGTGGCATGACTGTGGTCTGGTAGGGAAATCACAGCAGTAGTCTGGCTCAAGGAGACCAAAAGATCATGGTCTTAGGAACCCTTCTACTCTTTTGGTCCTGGAAGGACAGTACTGGCAAACCCATACTGTAGAATTTTTCTATTTCTTTTTTATTTATTTTTTTTCTTCTTATTTCTTATTTTTGCTCTTCTCTTTCTCTTCCTATTTGTGGCAAAGGAAGACTTTGGCTTTGCTCAGGCTGGTAAGGAGCTCCTGATTTTGAGGCACCCACCCAGCCCAGCCCCTCAAAATCCTTGAATTACAGGTGTGGCCTTAATGCTGTGCAAATCAATACCATTTTTTTTTATGACTCCCATTCTCTCTTCCTATCCTCCTCTCCTGTTCTTCTTCTCTTTCATCCCCCTTCCCATTTTCTTTCCCTTTCTCTTTTCTTCTTTTTTCTTCTTTATTTGCCTTTTGTTTCTCCTTGCTTGCACTGTACTCTTCTCTTCTTCTTTAGCTAAGATCCAAGACAAGGTAATTTGAAGCAAAGGAAGAAGCAAGAAGGAAAAAGGAAGACAAGGAGGTAAACAAGAAGTAAGAACACATCAGAGGGAACCAACAGAAAGATTCTGGCAACGGGAAACATCAAAACAGAGCAACTACCCCAAGGGGCTATGAGGCAGCTTCTCAAAAGATTCTACCTATAAAGAATTAATGGATTTGACAAAAAGGGAATTTAAAATATGGATGATAAAGATGATAAAAGGAATGGATGAGAAAATGGAAAGATAGAACCAGTAATTCAGATGAGAGATATGTAAAATATAGAAAGGATATGCAAGCAAAGCTTAAGGAAATGAAGGAGACAATCAGGGAATATAAAGATGCAGTGGAAAGTCTCTAAACTAGGTTAGACCACGGAGAAGAAAGAACAACCTCAGGGAGGGAGGATAAAGTTTTCAAGTTAACCCGAGTATTCAAAGAAGCAAAAAAGAGGAGAGAAAAAGCAGAACAATCACTTACAGAGTACAAGACTCCATGAAGCCTTCAAACATGAATATTAGGGATCCCTGAAGGAGAAGAAGATTGTCTCAAAGGAATGGAAGCCCTACTGGAGACTATCATAAATGAAAACTTCTCAAGTCTTACTGAAGATCCTGACACACGCCTTCGAATGGATATTGAACCCCGGGTTATCTCAACTCAAACAGAGTTTCTCTAAGACACACTGTAATGAACCTATTCAAAGTTAAGATGGAAAGAAAAGAATTGAGTAAATGCCAACTGACCTACAGAGGCAATACCATTAGGATGACAGCAGACTTTTCAATTGAAACTTTCCAAGCCAGAAGAGAATGGTCATCCACCTCAACATTCTTAAACAAAACAATTTTCAGCCCATAATTCTGTATCCTGCTAAACTAAGCTTCAAAGTTGATAAAGAAATCAAATCTTTTGTGGATCTACAAACACTGACAAAATCTGCCAAAACAAGACCAGCTCTACAGGAAATACTTAGACCTATTCTTAACACTGACCATCACAATGGACCACCAACAAAGTAAACACCAGAAGCTAAAAGTCAAAACTTAGCTTGCACAATGGTGAAAAGGATTAAACTACACAATGGACTTTCACAAAATGAATAGAACTCCACCACACTTATCAATTCTCTCAATAAACATCAATGGACTGAATTCACCACTGAAGAAGTACAGGCTGGCTGACTGGATAAAAAAGCACAAGCCATCCATGTGCTGTCTCCAGGTGACACACCTAACTTTGAAGGACAAATCAAGCCTCAGGGTTAAGGGATGGAAGACAGTATTTCAAGAAAATGGAAAACAGAAGATAGGAGGGGTTGCAATCTTATTTTCAGATACAAGTGGATTTAAAGCAACTCAAGTTAAGAAAGACAAAGATGGATAATACTTTATACTAGTGAAAGAAGTAATACAATAAAAAGACATTTCAGTTTTTATTATTTATGCATCCAACTTAAGTGCTCCCAGATTTATAAAACAGACCTTGAGTGGTCTGAGCAATATGATATCCCATAACACCACAATAGCCAGGAACTTTAACCCCCTCCTGACAGAACTAGACAGATTCTCTAAATAGAAACTAAACAAAGATACAAAGAACTAAAATGTGAACAATGGGTGTAACAGACATATATAGAACACACTATCCCAAAGCTAAAGAATATACATTTTTCTCATCAGCCCATGAAACATATTCCAAAATAGATCACATCCTAGTATACAAATCAAACCTCAGCAAAATTAAAAGAACAGAAATAATATCTTGTATCTTCTCAGACCAATAAGGCAGTAAATGTCAAACTCAACTCCAACAAAAAAGTTCATCTCCACACAGAGACATGGAATTTAGACAACCTTATACTGAATAACAGTGGGATTCAGGAAGAGATAAAAGAGGAAATTGTTAAATTCTGCAAACATAACAATAATGAAGACACACAAGCTACCAAAACGTGTGGGATACAGTAAAAACAGGCTTAAGAGGGAAATTTATATCATTAGATGCCCACATTCAAAAAACAGAAAGAAAGTGTATCAACAAACTCACAAACCATCTTATGAAATTGGAAAAAGAAAAACAATCTAATCCCAAACCCAGCAGAAGAAAAGAAATAACCAAAATTAAATCAGAGATTAATGAAATTGAAAACAAAAGAATCATTAAGAAAATTAATGAAACAAAAGGTTGGTTTTTTATTTTATTTTATTTTTTGAGACAGAGTCTCAAGCTATTGCCCTGGGTAGAATACTGTGGTGTCACAGCTCACAGCAACTTCCAACTTGGGCTCAAGTGATCCTCTTGCCTCAATTTTTCTATTTTTAGTAGAGACAGGATCTCACTTTTGCTCATGCTGGTCTCAAACTTGTGAGCTCCAGCAAATCCACCTGCCTTGGCCTCCCAGAGTGCTAGGATTACAGGCATGAGCCACCACGCCCAACCAAAAAGTTGATTTTTTTTTTTTTGAAAAGATAAATAAAATTGATAAATCTTTGGCCAGATTAACCAGAAACAGAAAAGTAAAATCTCTAATAACCTCAATCATAAAGGATAAAGGGGAAATAACAACAGATGCCACAGAGATACAAGAGATCATCTCTGAGTACTACAAGAAACTCTATGTCCAGAAATTTGACAATGTGGGGAAAATGGATCAATACTTGGAATTGCACCCTCTCCCTAGACTTAACCAAGAAAAAACAGATCTCTTGAACAGACTGATTTCAAGAACTGAGATTGAAGAAACAGTAAAAAAAATCTCCCAACAAAAAATACCCGGTCTATAAGGTTTTGAGAGAGAATACCCAAGAAGGTTGAGGTCTGGGAGAACAGGTCTTCTCAAGGAGACCACAAGGATACACCTGCAGGGTCCTCTCCATGGTGACTTAGCTCTTAGGAATTGTAGACTTAACCTTCCTGGAATTTGGAAAAATCCTGTAGTTCTGTAGAGGCTAGAATAGCATCTCCTGCTTGATTCAAACTGGCCAATGAGAAGGGTACCTATGGGATGGAACTTTTTGACTGTTGATAAAAAGGGAAAGATCAAGCCAGTTGGCAAGCATAGCCATTTGGAATTCTTCTATGCTGTAAGCTCCTGGCTGGTGAATAAAGCCCTTCCTCTTATAAACATGGTGTTTGGGTGCTCTTTCTCTCTGTTGGACCTTGTCTTCCTGCAACATTTTCACACCAGAATTCTATCAAACCTTCAAAGAAGAGCTTATACTCATGCTATAGAAATTCATCCAAAAAACTGAGAAGGAAGGAATCCTCCCCTAACATTCTACGAAGCAAACATCAACCTGATACTGAAACCAAGAAAAGACCCAACTAAAAAGAACTTAAGACCAATTTCACTGGTGAATATAGATGTAAAATTCTTAATAAAATCCTGGCCAATAGATGACATTCATCTAATCTAAAAAAATCATTTATCACAATCAAGTGGGTTTCATCCCAGGGATGCAAGGCTGGTTTAACATATGCAAGTCCATAAATATAATTCACCAAATCAACAGAAGCAAAAACAAAGACCATATGATCCTCTCAAATAGATGCAGAAGAAGCATTTGATAAAATTCAACATCCTTTTCTAATTAGAACACTTCAGAATATAGGCATAAGTGGTTCATTTCCTAAACTGATTGAAGCCATCTATGACAAACCCACAGCAAATATTATACTGAATGGAGTAAAATTGAAAGCTTTTCCACTCAGAACTAGAATCAGAAAAGGTTATCCTCTATCATGACTACTGTTCAACATAGTACTAGAAGTTCTAGCCATACAATCAAGCAAGAGAAGGAAATAAAGGCATCCAAATGGGAGCAAGGAGGTCAAATGCTCCCTCTTTGCTGATAATATAATCCTATACTTAGAGAACCCCAAAGACTCAATCACAAGATGACTGAAAGTGACCAAAAATACAGTAATGTCTCAGGGTATCAAACTCAATGTCCACAAATTAGTAGCCTTTGAATATGCCAGTAACAGCTAGGATGAGAAGCTAATCAAGGACACAATTCCCTTCAGGGTAGCTTAAAAAAAAAAAAAATAAGAAAGAAAAAGAAAGAAAGAAAGAAAGAAATACCTAGGAATATACCTAACAAAAGAGGTGAAGAACCTCTACAGAGAAAATTATGAAACCCTGGCCTGGTGTGGTGGCTCACACCTGTAATCCCAGCACTCTGGGAGGCCAAGGCAGGTAGACTGGCTAAGCTCATGGGTTCAAAACCAGCCTGAGCAAGAGCAAGACCTTGCCTCTAAAAATAGCCAGTCATTGTGGCAGGCACCTGTAGTCCCAGCTACTTGGGAGGGTGAGGCAAGAGAATCACTTTAGCCCAAGCGTTTGAGGTTTCTGTGTGCTATGATGCCATAGCACTCCACTGAGGATGACAAAGTGATATTCTGCCTCTAAGAAAAAGGAAAAAAAAGAAAGAAAGAAAGAAAGAAAGAAAGAAAGAAAGAAAATTACAAAACCCTAAGAAAAGAAATAGCAGAAGATATTAACAAATGGAAGAACATACCATGCTCATAGTTGGGAAGAATCAATATTGTCAAAATTGTCCATTCTTCCCAAAGCAATCTACAGATTCAATGCAATCCCCATTAAAATCCATCATCATATTTTCAAGATTTGGAAAAAACACTTCTTCATTTTGTATGGAACCAGAAAAACCCCCGTATAGCCAAGGCAATTCTTAGCAATAAAAACAAAGCCGAGGATATCACCCTATCAGACTTCAGGCTATACTACAAGGCCATAGTGATCAAAACAGCATGGTATTGGCACAGAAAGACAGACACTGACATTTGGAACCAAATAGAAAACCATGAGACGAAACTACCCTCTTACAGCCACTTGATATTTGATAAACCAAACAAGAGCACACCCTGGGGAAAGGAATCCCTATTGACTAAATGGTGTTGGGAGAACTGGATAACCAAACCATATATGGTTTTCAGTAACTGAAACTGGACCTGCACTTCTCACCACTTACAAAAATTGATTCAAGACAGATAAAGGATTTAAATCTAAGGCATGAAACAATAAAAATCCTGAAAGAAAGTGTGGGGAAAACACTTCAAGATATTGGTGGGGGAAAAGATTTTATGAAGACATCAGTGTCAACTGCAACAACAAAAATAAACAAATGGGACTTAATTAAACTGAAAAGCTTCTGTACAGCTAATGAAACAACAACCAAAGCAAACAGACAACTTTCAGAATGGAAAAAGGTATTTGCATATTATGAATTGGACAAAAGCTTAATGACTAGGGTCTATAGAGAACTCAAATTAATCAACAAAAAAAGACCCAACAATCCCATATATCACTGGGTGAGATACATGAACAGAACCTTCTTTAAAGACAGACAAATGGCTAACAAATATATGAAAAAAATGTTTATCGTTCCTAATTATCAGAGAAATGGAAATCAAAATCCCCACATCACAAAGTCTCAAAGTTGCAGATGCTGGCGTGGATGTGGAGAGAAGGGAACACTTTTATAATGTTGGTGGGACTGTAAACTAATACAACCTTTTTGAAAGGAAGTATGGAAAATCCTCAAAGAGCTCAAATTGGACCTCCCAATTGATCTTGCAATCTCATTACTAGGCATCTACCTAGAAGAAAAAAAATCTTTTTTTTTTTTTTTTTTCCATAAAAAATGATTCAAAAAGACATTTACACTAGAATGTTTATCACAGCTCAATTTACAATCACCAATATGTGGAAATAACCTAAATGCCCACCAACCCAGGAATGGATTAATAAGCTGTGCTATATGTACACCATGGAATACTATTCAGCCATTAAAAAGACAGAGACTTTATATTTTTTGTATTAACCTGGATGGAGGTGGAACACATTCTTCTTAGTAAAGTGTCACAAGAATGAAGAATCAAGTATCCAATGTACTCTTTTTTTTTTTTTTTTTTAAAGACACAGTATCACAATTTTGACCGTTGTATAGTTCTGTGCTGTCACAGCTCACAGCAACCTCAAATTCTTGGGCTCAAGCAATTCTCTTGCCTTCCCCTCGCAAGCAGCTGAGACTACAGGTATCCACAACACCCAGCTATTTTTTTGTTGCAGGTGTTGTTGTTTAGCAGGCCTGAGACCCGGTTCAAACCCACCAGCCATGGTGTATGTGCCTGGCACCCTAACCACTGAGCTACAGGCACCGAGCCCAATGTACTCAATTCTAACATGAAGGCAGTAGATGAGCTAATACAAGGGGTGGGAGGTAGGGGAATGAGAGCTGGGAGAGGGGAGGAGAGAGAGGGATGGGGTGTCAGTGTATGACACACCTCTTCGGGACGGGTCACAATTATAAGAGGGGCTTTATCTAATAAATATAATCAGTATAACCTGATTCTTTGTACCGTCAATGAATCCCAAACAAATTAAAAAAAGATAAAGTACCACACATGGGGCACTGGAGTCCTGGTTTACCATGTGCCCCAGCAGCAAGCCTTGTGACCTGGGAGACAGCACCTCCCTTCTCTGAGCCTCCATTTTCTTGTTTACAGCATAAAGCTGCTGCAGGGGGCAGGTTTTGGGGTTCATCCCCGCTGTCAACTTGCCTGACCGTTCCTCTGTCTTGGGCAGCATCCAGGACATGTACCCTTCAAAGGCTAAGACCCTCAGGCCAACAATCTAAATCTACCCTTCCCCTGAAGTATAAATGCGAACCAGAATGCTGGAAAAGAAGGGGCTTACCAGGGTGATGGCGTCCCGGGCCATCTCATGGCCTCCACGAGCTTGGAGCAGGAAGGTGAGGAGGAGGCGCCTGCTGAGCTGCTGCGCAGGTGGCCCTGGGTCTGTATCTCTGCCATCTCCCACTGCTGCCAGCAGATCTGTGGCTGAGAGCGTGGCGCTCCTGGACAGCTTCAGGAGGTGGCTGAGCACTGCCTTCACCTCCACCTGACAGTATAATATCAAAGGGTGAGGGATTAGGGAAGAGTCAGGACACATATTCTTTCAGGATTGATTTATTTGCTTTGAAGCAACCCCTAGAAAGAACCGGCCCCTGAGAGAGGAAGACAGAGGCGGTGCGGCAGTTTACACACTGCTCCACGCAAACCCAAATGGGAGGAATGGAAATTTCTTGACTTTCTTTCGGCTTGCTCACTGAGCAGCCAGGGCACCATGCCAGGAATTGACCTTTTTTGTATGAAAGGAAATGGAGAAAAGTCCTCAATAGAATGTAGTCAAATTTTTACATTCTTGGAAAAAGAACAAAAAGCCTCCTTAAAGAGTCGCTTCACTATCAGAGCTGCAAATCGATTAAAGCCCCACGCAATGGGGCCTCCGCTGAGCCAATGTTCTGATAAGAATGCAGGTTGCCTTTTGCTATCTTTGGGGGTAGGGAGCACCACACACACACACACACACACACACACACACACACACACATATTTTGTTTTAGACACTGGAACAGTCTGTTCATACATGTTTAAAGCTCAAGCAGAGGTCACAAGTTCTATGGAATCCACATAATAACGGTAATTATTATAACTCTGTGGGTTGTTTTTGCATAAAAAATATTTATTTCATGCTGAGGCTTTTCTACTTGCTACAAGAATAGTACATCAAGTTGTAACTTCAAAAACAAAGCAAAAACTGAAAGCCACTGATCCAAAATGCCACATGGAACTCATGAACAGCTATGTTCTATCAGCTTTGAAAGAACACTTAGGCCTATTCTGAGAATTCCCATGACCAATTTTATGGATTTTGTGTGAAACATTTTTTTTTTCCTGGAAGTTAAGACCTCATTCAATGAATTCTGTCATAAACTCCAGCACACTAGGCGTGTTGTGCGAGCAATTCTGAGTACAATATGAGACCGTGGGAAACTGCACCCCGGGGCTCTTCCACAGAGGACAGCAGAGTGCCAATGGGACAGGCCACACTCTTAGCCCCTCTCCGCCGAGCCTAGCCTGCCCTGGTTTGATGGTATCTGCAAGAGTCCAGGACTGTTTTGTCATCTAAACAGGTCTGCAAAGATGGCAGTGTTTAGGAGGTGAGCCTTTATGTCCGTTTTCTTCGTGATTGCCATTTGATTTTTCCCCTTATCCTATATTCCCTAAGATGCAGTCTTCCTTTCTATTTCATTCCAGACTGTTTTCCATGTCCCTAAGCTTCTATTTGAATGCGAGTAACTTTAAGTGCTTTCTATGTTTTCCAGGAGAAAGAAAAAAAAAAACTTCGTTTCCTTTTTAAAGTATTATTTTTTTTAAATCTTGCATTAGAAAGAAATCTATATTTGTTCATTATGGAAAATTAGGAAGGAGAAAAAGAAAAAAATTACAGTGATCCAAAGAGACTCATTGTTAATAATTAGGTTTATATCCTTCTCATCTTTTTTATGTGCATTGAGAACATACCATTCACCACACATCACACTTTATAGTTTACATTTTTCTCTTCCTAGTGTATAATAAGCAATTTACCATTTTTACAGGACATGTTCTCCAAGAACTTGATTTTTCATGGTAGAATGCCATGGTTAGGATATACCAAAATTTATTTAGCCAATAGCCTTACTATGAAAAGTTTAGGTCACTTTCAATTTTTGAAATTATTAGCAATACTTATATACAAATCTTTGAATGGATTTCTAATTATTGCCTTAGTATAATTCCTTAGGATAATGGCTGGGTTTAAGAATATGAACCCTGTTTTCTTAATTCTTAAGAATATATTAACATATGCTCGGCACCCATAGCTCAGTGGTTAGGATGCCGGCCACATACACCAAGGCAGGTGGGTTTGAACCTGGCCCAAGCCTGCTAAACAACAATAACAATTGCAACAAAAAAATAGCCAGGCTTTGTGGCAGGTCCCTGCAGTCTCAGCTACTTGGGAGGCTAAGGCAAGAGAATCACTTAAGCCTAAGAGGGATAGGTTGACTGAGAGGTTGCTGTGAGCTGTGATGCCACAGCACTCTAACAAGGGGGTGACTTAGCAAGACTCTGTCTTAAAAAAAAAAAAAAAAAAAAAAAAAAAAAAATATATATATATATATATATATATATATATATATATATATATATATGAACATAGACTTTTTAAAAAATCATGATCTAATTCAGTTACCAAAAGGAGATGAACAGCCTGTTGCAGTGACTCACACCTGTAATCCTAGCACTCTAGGAGGCCGAGGCAGGAGGATTACTTGAGGCCAGGAGTTCAAGACCAGCCTGAGCAAGAGTGAGACCCTATTTCTACAAAAAATAGAAAATCAGCTGGGTATTGTGTTGCACACCTGTAATCCCAGCTACTCTGAAAACCGGATCACTTGAGCCCGAGAGCTTTAGGTTGCAATGAGCTGTAATAATGCCATTTCACTGTATTTGGGTGACAGAGTGAGACCTTGTCTCAAAATATAAAGGAGATGAGTACTGGCTGTCCAACAATGTGGTTTACCAGGGAGTGGGACAGGTCTCTGCAGAGGCGGAACACATCCTGGGCATGGACAGACTCTCTCTTTGCACCCACATTCTCACACCTGAAGGACAACTAACAGAGGCAATTGTTTCAGCCCCAGCACGTGATCTGGAGCTAAGCAATTCACTGTGATTTAATTATGCCTTGTAAGTAAGGCAAAGGCAAAGCTATTGTTAAGCATGATCAAATCTCACAATAATACTTTCTCACATAGTTCATGGTCTGTTTCTCAAGTTACCCAAGAGAACATTCAGTGATTAAAACCCTGTTCACAAAACCCCGGGGAACAAGAGGTATGTATTATTGGTCAAAGTAAGAAAACTCTTTTCCTCCCATGTCACGTATGCCCATGCCTTAGGTCAAGCACCAAGGAGGAAGGGGCTCTGGAATCTAAAATGAAGCACTTGGTTCAATCAGAAGGCAGATAGCCACATCCGATAGAACGGCTAAGAAAAAAATGGGCATATGGCACTAAACTACTCTGAGTTAATCCATTTTTATCCAACATGCCTAAGCATCCTCTGAGTAAGAACTATGCATAGGTTTTATTTAAACAAACAAAAAGACCAAGTTAGCTAGTAGAAAGATGTGCCAACGCAGAAATTTCTAGGAATTAAGTCTTACAGAACAATTTATTTTTCTATACTGCGAAAGTGAATCTTTGTCAGTATCCATGACTGATAGGAATTTAACATATATCCACCAATGTAGCATGCACAGAATCAAATACAAACTGCATATAAAAGGGCAACAAAAATCATGAGTGCTTCACTCATCTTAATTATTAATGTTAAAAATAAGATGAAGAGGCTGGGCACGGTGGCTCATGCCTATAATCCTAGCACTCTGGGAGGCTGAGGTAGGCAACAGAGTGAGACTCTGTCTAAAATAAATAAAAATAAAAATAAATACATAAGGCCAGGGACAGTAGCTCATGCATCTAATGCTAGCACTGTAGGAGGCTGAGGCGGGTAGATTGCCTGAGCTCATGGGTTCAAGATCAGCCTGAGCCAGAGCGAGACCTCGTCTCTAAAAATAGCTGGGCGTTGTGGAGGGTGCCTGTCGTCTCAGCTACTTGGGAGGCTGAGGCAAGAGGATCAATTGAGCCCAAGAGTCTGAGGTTGCTATGAGCTATGATGCCACGGCATTCTACTGAGGGTGACAAAGTGAGACTCTGTCTCAAAACAAACAAAAAAATAAAAACAAAAAACCAAAATAAATAAATAAGATGAAGAAAAACATAAACTAAGATTTTCCTTAATTAGCTTTAATGTGATATTTTAAGGAGGAAGAAACAGGAGGCTTTCTTTTTAATCAGGTAGCAATCCTCAAATACCTATGTGGATTATAATAATTTCTAAAACAATGTTTTGTTTTTGATCCAAATTAAGTTATCACCAAATTTCAACTATTTAAAATCCAAAATTTTTTCTTTCCCGTCATGCAAGCCTTTAAACAAATAAAAGATAGAAACAACTGTACTAGTCTCTGCTTTCTTCATACAACAGAAAATATAAAACAATTAGGAACATTGCTTTTTACATAATGAAACCTGTTCTCTTTAATTATTAAATCAGCACAAAGCACTGGCAGTTGAAGTTTGAAAGACCAGCAAATAAATATTTGCAAGGGAGGTGCCAAACCTTTAATCAAAGCATTGCTTCCTGTAATTATTATATTCCACATGAAATAACAACTATCTTTGCCACTGACAGTTACCCTGTCCTATACTTAGCTGTCTGTTATTTAGGAAATGACCTAGTCCTTTTTCAGAAGCAAAGTGGTTAATATCATGCGATTACCATAGCATGAGGTCTAAACAAAGCCGGTAATGTGAGGGTATGCTGACTGATCCAGAAAGGAGTAAGTCCAGATGGAAGCAGGCGCAGCAGGCTGCTGAGGAGCAAGACAGAGGATGCTGGCTGAAGAGCCAGGCTGTGCCATGGGCCAGTGCTCATGGCAACCTTAGAGGACAGGCCCCCAGAGTGAGATGCATCTGTAAACAAGGGCACTGAGCAAGGACAGATCCAATGACCTTGAGGACAGAAGGGCTGTGCCTTATCCCTGCAGCATTTCCTAGGAGAACAGGGTGGCTATGTCTTGCTTCCAGTGAATTCTGTGGAGGCAGGAGAATGTCTCTGACCACAAGTCCAGCCCCAGCCCACTTGTCACCCAAATAGATAACTACACATTACCACGAATTACGTCATGAGCTTGCAGAGCGAGCTTAGGTGTGGGGAGAGTCAGTGAAAGCTGTTATAGAGCCCTTCCCTGCAGGAGGGTCTACGTGCCCCAGAGCTGCCCTTGAATGCACACGCACTAGGGCCTGCCACCTACCATGGTCTGTGCTCTCTGCTGACTCCCATCACATGGGCTATAGTAGAATGCCAAGAGCCATAGCAGGGCCGCAGGGGGTTCAGCTTCTGACATCAGTAACTGATCAGCCGCCATGTCAGCCCATCCTCCAAAGTGAACGAACAAAAACCAGCTCTCAAAGGGACCTTCACAGGACCTGGAATAGAGCCAAGACAGATGGCAGCTGGGGAAACCTGAGTTCTTTTTCCTTTTGGTTCTTAAAGCAACTTTAATGTTTGTGAACAGTTGGCTCCTATTGTACTTATCCACTGAAGTACAACCTGCAAGGAACACAAATTAGACCCAGGAAGTTTGATGAGCGCCACTCTGAACCCACCTCAGGACATTCAAAGGATGCCTCACAAGAACCCCATGAGATCTGAGGACTTTGACATGTAAGTCTTTATATCCAGGTACTGTGAGTGAGTAAGTTCTTTGAGAAAGGAAAGTTCTGGTTTGTAACCAACAGGATGATTATAGGATCATGCTGCCATGGGCCTCCCTGCCCTCTATAAGGCCTGCACAGCTGGACTGCTGTGGAGAATGGGACCTCTCAGCCACAAAGGCTCTAGGGTAAGAAATGAGAGCCTTCCCCAGGTCCAGATGGAGACCAAGGAAGGCTGTCGGCCTCCACCCTTCATGAGGAAGGGGGTGGAAGGTGGGACACAAGCAGAAATGTCCTTTCCTTTCTGACAAGACCCAAGGATCTAATGGACGTTTTGGCAATTACGAATTTCTAATGAGTTGCATGTATTCTTTCCTGTCATCACATGTACATTAGTACTGGAAAGTTAAAGCTTCTGTGAAGTCATTTCTTGCTGCACTGACTATTGGGAGTTGTAATACTTGCTTAAAGGATAGACCTTTTGGGCAGTGCCAGCCACAGCAGTTTAAAATATGCCTTGGAAAAAATGGAGCAGGACTGGCCTGAGGTCGTTAGATCAAAACTTCCCCTCTGGACTGAAGGAAGTGACTGGAACAGGGGTATTCCGAGCCCTGCTACAGGGTCTGCCTTTGTTGAATTTGGCTCCATGGTCTCTCTGCCTGGTCCGTGGAGTTCCTGAGCTCTAAGCACTCTGCTCATCTTGCACTGCTTTCCTCCTGTCCAAGTTCTCCCTGAGAAGTGATTAAATATTCTGCAGTCACACTTTCAGAACAATAGAGAGAAAAGGAAAGAAGGGTGAGAAAATTCATTTTACTCCTTTGTCACCAGGAGAAGGTCAGAGCTGATGCTTTGAGAACCACATTGGTTGGGTTAGGATGTCTCAAAGCAAGGAAGGGGCTCTATCAGCACCTCCCCTGCAGAGACCTCGGGTAAGTAAGTGTGTAGAGCAGCAGGGCTCCAGGCTGCAGCACACGTGTATCGGGGTCAGAGATCAGCTTGTTCCTTCCCTGTCTTTTCCACCAGTAACTGAGTACGCAAGGCAGCTCCACATGGCTGACTGAGAAAGGGCCGACCCTGCTTGCATGCACACCCCTGAAGGTGGCCCCAAAAGTCCAGGTTAAGATAGGAGCTCCATGAGGTTTTAGGTCTAGGTCCTGCTTTTCCTTTGACAGAGACAACCAAAAAGAGTCCATGTGGAACTGACAGGGTGCTGCAAATGATTAAGAGGGGAGATACTCTAGTCTCCATTTGGCTGCCAGTCTTTTTTATCTGCTCACTATTAGTAAGAATCTTGGTGTTGGGGTGGGCTAGGGGCATTCACACCAATAGGCAGTGCTCATGGACAGAGGAGCATCAGCCATGATCTGTGGGCTGGGCATGGTGGCTCACTCCTATAATCCTAGCACTCTGGGAAGCCAAAGCAGGTGGATTGCTTGAGCTCAGGAGTTCAAGATCTCTAAACAATAGCTGGGCATTGTGGCAGGTGCCAGTAGTCCCAGCTACTGGGGAGACTGAGGTAGGAGGATTGCTTGAGCAAGAGTTTGAGGTTGCTGTGAGCTATGACGCCATGGCACTCTACCAAGAGTGACAAAGTGAGACTCTGTCTCAAAAAACAACAACAAAACATAATTTGTGTTAGCTCAGTGAAGAGATTAGAGAATTTCGAGAGGGAATAGTAGCAAAAGGAACAAAGAAGATAGTGTTAGTAGGCTAGTATAGACAATGAATAAATTATTCATACTCCAAAAGTAAGGAAGTTAAGAGGAAGCCAAAGAGTACTATGTTAGAAAGAACTTAAAGTCTAAATGTGAATGCCCTTAGGAAAATAACACATGTAAGAGAGTACCTCTTACCATGTTAGAAATTAGTTTATGTTAGAATGGATTTTCTTATTTTAGAGAAATGCTTATTGACGAGAAGGGAAAACAAACATTTAGTATCCACTCTCCTGGGCAGGAGAACATTAGAATTTCCTTCCCTAGAGATCTAGAGAGAATGAAGGAAGGACCCAGAGAACACGCTTTTCCCGCTGCATGGCCAGCAGTGCCCAGATGTAGGCACTGTTTTTTTTCTGGGTTCTCTTCTTTTATGGTTACACCTGTGTATTTCATGATCTGAAACCACACATTACTCAGAAGAATTTCTCTATAGGTATTTACACAGGCAGCCTATTTCTTCTTCTTCTTCTTTTTTTTTTTTTTACAGAGACCGAGTCTCACTTTATCGTCCTCGGTAGAGTGCCGTGGCGTCACACAGCTCCCTGCAACTTCCACCTCCTGGAGACTCTCCCGCCCCAGCCTCCTGAGTTGCTGGGACTACAGGCACCCGCCATAATGCCCATCCACTTTTTCGTTGCAGTTTGGCCGGGGTGGGTTTGAACCCATCACCTTCGGTATATGGGGCTGGCACCCCACTCACTGAGTGAGCCACAGGCACTGCCCCAGCCTATTTATTCTAACCTGCTCAAAGTGACGTGTGCAACCACAGGCTTCGTTCACCTCTTACTTGGCAATGGTGCTCACCTGTGAGGTCTGTCAGCCCTGCTCAAAGGGAAGATAAGGTTCAAGGAAAACAACACATTCGGCAGACTTAGGAGTGGTCAGTGCTTTGCTCACCCAGAAGTCTGGTCTTCAACAATTTCTCTGAGTAGTTCAGAAACGTGCTTCAGTGCCTGGAGCCAGCGTCCTGGTGGGAGATCTGTGGGTAGAGAGAAGTCAAGAGGGAAACTGAAGAAAAGTCAAACCTATTAGGAAGCATCTCTAGCTAAGACTTTAAGTTTTAGGGAAACGCCCTTTCCTTTGTTCCCTGGTTCACAGAACCCATGCCTCTACTCTCATGCTTTTTAACTCAGGAATGTTGCAGCAGATACAGACTGTGTGCAGCCCACCTGGCATTGAGACATGCATGTCGCAGGTGCCCCACGTTTTTTCTTTTCTACCTACCCACCCCCATCTAATAATTTGTGATTTCAAAATACATGGAAATTACAATAAAACAGCCAAGAAGGAATTAGAAATGGCCCGCTCAACTGTTTCTCTATGGCTGTGTTGAATTTACAATATGATTTCAGGTTTACAGTGGGGAAAAAAAAAGGCCAAAAAAAAAAAAATATATATATATATATATAAATATATAAATATAAATATAAATATAAATATATATGTGGGAATGATGCAAACAAATGCCTTTTCTTGAGTTAAGTTTCTCTGGTTTCACAATTATGTGTGGCATTAAATATATCTGAGCTTCCACTTACTTGTAGTTCTAAGCAACATCTGAAAAAGGTTTTCATGCAGTGATAGATTCTGTAATCACATGCACGAGGAAGATAACACAAGTGATGGAGGCACCACCACTCCACAAAGGCAGCCCTCTCCCTCCTCTGAATCCCCATAATTCACTTTCTTTTTTTAATTAGGCATTTAGATATTTACTTTATCTAGGAGCCTTCTGCAGGTAGTTCCTAGATAGTCAGGGCTCATAAGTGATCACCTTTTATGTCTCTTCTAGACTTCGCCATGGCCACAAAATAAATTTCTGACGAATAGAAAATTACACTATTAAACATATTTCTGAAATTTGTGAACATTCATTTTTTTCTAGAAGTAGCACAAGAGGTTCTTCTTTTTTTTTTTTTTTTCTTCACAGTTTTTGGTCAGGGCTGTGTTTGAACCCACCACCTCTGGTACATGGGGCTGGCGCCCTACTCCAGAGGTTCTTGTACATCTGGTTGACATCACTTGTTTATTTGGGGGCATAAATCTAGATAACTCAAAAGACAGAGGGCTGAGTTCACACCATCTATTGCCTTCATCTTTTGTTTATAGGTTCCTGAACTTAAACAGTAACAACTGCAATGCATTTTCTGGAATTCCTTATGTTTCCCACACAGACTGAACTTGGGCTGATCTAACCTAAGTTTTAAGGTACACTCTAGGTGAGTAAGTTCCTGATTTTTTTGTCTTACTATTTTCTGATTGTGTTTCCCCAGGTTTTCATGAAACTGTCACCAGAGATCCCACCGAGACCACAACCACCCCCACCTCTAGCACCTGAGAGGGCAGTGTCAGGTGGACCACCTTGGGCAAGAACCTACATCTTCTAGAAAAGAAAGAGGAACTTAGACTCTGGAAAATGTTCTGGACCTTTGAATCATCTACTTGCCTCCAATGAATCTACTCACACAAGGATTAGGGAACAGGCAGGGCAGAGATGGCACAATAGGGAGACCTTCTGGGCTCTTTACTCTCCCTCCGCTCTCTCCTTCCTGGATGGCACATTCGGGGCTCATGTCAGAGCTGCCTTTCCTTCAGATTTCAGGTTCAGAGGGAGAGGATGCCTTTACTGTCTATTTCTGAAATGTTTTCTGGACACAAGCTCACAGGCACAGTCTGAGACGAACAGCAGTCCAGAGAAGGGTGGAACCATCACTTCCTCAACCAGATGTGGCCTACAGAAGCCTGGCAAGTAAATCAGGGGAGGCTGTGGTCCAGGTGTCTTACTGAACTCTTTAAAAATCCTCCTTGAGTTTGGTCAGAACTTTTCCCTAAACTTCCTTGGATTTATCCATCATTTTATCTTTTTCTTCTTCCACAGGCTGCATGGCACAGAAAGAATGAAAAACAAATAAATGTACTGCTTGATGCAGACGCAGCCAAGTCTTTGCCTGTTCCTGGCATCCATGTGGGTCTGGCTGGCCCAGCAGAGCCTGTGCCACCTGAAGGCAGACTATCGAAACCTAACCAGAGGCCATTTGCTTCTCCTTTCTCTTGTCTTCTTCTTTTGGTAAGTGGTCCTAACTGGGAAGCCAAGCAGAGTCTTATGTCAAAATCTATAGCTTAAAGGGATCTTAAAAATAATGCTTCATCTCCCTTGTGTTGCAGATGACAAACTGGGAGAGAAGGGTTTGCTCTTCCCCAGAAATCACTTTGATATGGGCAACATCAGCCTTAACCTACCTTTGGTGTATTGCAGCAGCACCACAGCAAGAGATGGAGAAGCATAGGGAAAATAGGTCTTGAGTGCAAACTTCAGCTACAATAAGACAAAACATTCCAAAGAGCATGAATGTTGGGACTGAGAGGGGTGTTAGGAAATTACAAACCCATGCATATTCTGCCCCCAAAAGACCTACCAGTAATAATATAGTCAGACTATTTTCTTCAACATTTATTTTTTTAAATGCTTCCAATAACCTTATACTTTCCAGAAAAATAAATCTTTTTAAAGTCACTTTCTGGGACTTAAAGAAAATAAAGTAATGCTCTTAATGTCTTTGTATGACTTCTTTCCTCACATGAACTCAATTATACCTGTAAATCTTCTATTTCAGTAAGAGTTGCCAAAGCAGTTATAAGATGTTAGGTATTTCAGCACAGTTTATTAAACAAAAGCATAGAACAACAAGGGTGCTCACATATTTGAGGGTCAAGATGGTATAACCTGTCCATGCCAAGGAACAGAAGCTTTTAAGTACTTTTTTAAAAAAAAATATTGAATTAAAATCTAGAAAGATGACATGCATGAGCTTAAAGGACATGATTTGATAACTTTTGGGAAATGTATAAATCTATGTGGCGATGGCTCCAATCAAGACAAAGAACATTTCGATCACCCCTAAAAGTTCCCTTGTGACTTTTAACAGTCAGCCCCTCCACCTCACTGTGCCAATCAACATTCTAATTTTGACATGACAGATCAGTTTTACTTAATCTTGTATCTCATGCACATAGAACAATAGAGTATACATCCTTTTGTTTCCAGACACTTTGGCTCATGGCTTTGTTGAGGCTCATCAGTATTATTGTGTATGGGTGGTTCATTCTTTAGTTATGTTATTTTCTTAGTTATTGTGTTAAGACATTTATATTCCACATTCAGTAAGTTTCACATGTACCCTTATAAGATGCATGGCAGGTGTGGTCCCACCAATTAGCCTTCCCCTCCCCATATTCTTGGGCAATAAATGGGTCATAGCTTTCATATGAAAGCTATAAATTGCTTTCATAGTAAGACTGAGAGTACACTGGATGCCCTCTCCTCCATTTTTGAGATACTCTGCTAAGAAGAGTAAGTTCCAGCTCTATCCATGTAAACATGAAAGAGGTAAAGTCTCCATTGTTCTTTAAGGCTGCATAATATTCCATGGTGTACATATACCACAATTTATTAATCCATTCGTGGATGGACGGGCACTTGGGCATGACTTAGCAATTATGAATTGGACTGCAATAAACATTCTGGTATAAATATCTTTGTTATAATGCGATTTTTGGTCTTCTGGATATATATCTAGTAGAGGAATTGTAGGATCGAATGGCAGGTCTATTTTTAGATCTCTAAGTGTTCTCCAAACAGCTTTCCAAAAGGAATGTATTAGTTTGCATTCCCACCAGCTGTGTAGAAGTTTTCCCTTTATTCCACATCCATGCCAATATCTCTGGTCTTGGGATTTTGTGATATAGGCTAATCTTACTGGAGTTAGATGATATCTCAAAGTAGTTTTGATTTGCATTTCTCCAACGATTAAGGATGATGAGCATTTTTTCATGTGTCTGTAGGCCGCGCACCTGTCTTCTTCAGAGAAGTTTCTCTTCAAGTTCCTTGCCCAGCCTGCGATGGGATCACTTGTTCTTTTCCTGTTAATATGTTTGAGCTCTCTGTGGATTCTGGTTACTCAACCTTTGTGGGAGACATACCCTGCAAATATCTTCTCCCAATCTGAGAGCTGTCTGCTTGCTCTACTTACTGTGTTCTTGGCTGTGCAGAAGCTTTTAGTTTGATCAGGTCCCAGTAGTGTATTTTTTTTTTTTTTTTTATTAAATCATAGCTGTGTACATTAATGTGGTCATGGGGCACCATACACTAGTTTCATAGACTGTTTGACACATTTTCATCACACTGGTTAGCATAGCCTTCCTGGCATTTTCTTAGTTATTGTGCTAAGACATT